>JADLZN010009236.1:0-119271 GCA_018155175.1 Sinocyclocheilus anophthalmus
AAAAAAAAATTTTTTTTTTTTGTTTTTTATTATTATACTTATCTATCTATAATCCTATAAAAGTTTGAACTCTGTATGTAAAAATTGTAAATAAAAAAGATTATTGTAGCATGTTTACAAGAAAATACTATTTCCTTTTCCTTTTTTTTTCTTTATACTATTGCTTAATAATTCATGTTACTTGCCATAATTACTTGGTATTTACTGTAAATGTGATTTTTTTTTCTGTGCAATAGGTTTGATATTTTGTTATATTAAGCAAAGACATTCATGAACTTATAAGGATCTGAATACTTTTATGATTAAGAGATACAAAGTAAAACTCAGCAAGTAACTCTTGTAAATTCAAATGCCTCCATTTCTCTGTATTTGTGCTTGTCAAGATAATCTTCAGATAATGTGTGGATTTCGGTTACATAATTATTTGCTGAATCAGAAGGTAAAAGACACATTAGAAATCTGCACAGCTCGTGTTTCAGGGCAAACAGAGTGTAAACACCTGCTCCAGAGCCCTCGGGGTGTGCTAGTGAAAGCTGCTGTCTTCACAGGAGACTAGCTGCCAGCGCTCGCAACTTCACAGAGTAACACTCACCAGAAGTCTGAGTGTACCTCAAACAGGATCTCAGCCTTAATGATTTTTCATTTTTCTGGACCAAACCTAATGCCAGCGGCCAACCTTATTCCTAATGTGGCCCTTTATACATGTGGGAAAACAATCTTTACTTCATTGAGTCATTGCCACACCAATTGTGCCACCGGTTTCTCCATTCATAAAAGTTGCGCAGGGCGTACATTTTCATCAGAGGTACTACTCTAACTATCTGATGAGACACAATGACCCCTTCCCGCCGAAATAAATACCAGAAATTACATTGTAGGATTTTTAAATAATTTATTTTCAAATTATGGTGGAAAATAAGTATTTTGTCAATAACAAAATTTCATCTCAATATTTGTTATATACCCTTTGTTGGCAATGACAGAGGTCATACGTTTTCTGTAAGTCTTCACAAGGTGTTCACACACTGTTGCTGGTATTTTGCCCATTCCTCCATGCAGATCTCCTCCAGCGCAGTAATGTTCTGCGCGCTGCGGATCCAAAGGTTTTCTATGGGGTTGAGATCTGGAGATGGCTAGGCCATCAGGACACTTTGAATGCTTTTTACTGAAGCTCTCCTTCGTTGCCCGGGCCGGTGTGTTGGGTCATTGTTTCATGCTGAAAGACTCCCCGCCACGTTCTATTCCCTGCCTGGCTGATGAAGAGGTTTCAAATCAAAACTCACGATACTGGCCACATTCTTCTTGCGTTTACAGGCTCAGGCGTCTGTTCCCTTTGCAGCAAACAGCCCAAAGCAGATGTTTCACCCACATGCTTCACAGTACGGTATGGTGGCTCTGTGGATGCAACTCAGCATTTTCTATCTTTCTCCAAAACGACAAGGGAGTGTTACCCAAAAAGTCGATTTTGGTTTTCATTGACCATATTGATATTTCCCAATCCTATTTGGATCATCCACATCGCTCCTATAGCACAATCTGACGGGCCTGGACTGTATGGCTGAACGCCAGTTGGGGGCCACGGGTCTGGCTACGCGGAGACGTCCATGGCGGCGCAGTTTCATAGTGTGTTACTGATGGTAGCCTTTTGTTACTTTGGTCCCAGCTCTCTGAAGGTCATTCACTAGGTCCCCCCATGTAGTTCTGGGATTTTTGCTCACAGTTCTTGATCATTTTGACCCCACGGGGTGGTGCGGGTGAGTGAGATTTGCGTGCGAGCCCCCGCTCGAGGGAGCTTTCAGTGGTCTGTCTGCTTCCCTTTCTATAATGTCCCAGTTGAGTTCTATCAGCAAAGCGTTCCTGTTGTATACCCTTATTGCAGATCCGGTACTTTCCAAGAGTTTCCTGTGCGTGTGCCTACCGGTCTCCCATTTGTGTTTGGCTGGTCCTTGCGAAGCGTCTTAGTCGGTCCTGAGGTCTCCTGGTGTGATTGTTTGGTGTCGATGTTTCTTTCCCCAGTGTCGCCTGTTGCGGTTGTTGCACAGAGTGTCTTTTTATCCTTGATACCCCGAGTGTTGCACCCCATGGGACCCTCATACAGCGGTTCCCGCTGTGGGATGGCCTCGAGGCCATCTACCCAGCCTCTTCCATGACGCGTTACCGGTGTGAGCGCCGCACTCTTGCTTGGTTGTCGTGCCCACTATATTATGATCAGATGGGACCTGTACAATTTATCTTCTTTAACAGCGCCCCCATGTGAGTGTCTGTTGCTTTTTTTTTCTATTTTGTTTCTCGCTCGTCGACGTGTTGTCCCTCTAAGCCCTATGCTTGCACGATTTTACCGGCCTTTATCTCTTTCTAGTGGGAGTATACTTGCACCACTGGTGGGCTGCTTCTTAACTCCTTTTTTCTGCCCGGTTTGCTTCATTGCATCCCGAGGTCATGTGTCCTGGTGTCTGGTATAAATGTGTCCTTGCCGATTCTCACACCATGCGAGCGCTTGTGGGGTCCGGGCCATACAGCCTTGCCACCGCCATATTTGCGATCACATGCAGCTCCGCGAACCACTACTCTTACATTATTTAATTATTTAAATTTGACATTTCAGACGGGCCAACTTCATTACTGCCATCCCTTTAATAGGTGACTCCGTATCACTTCATCCCAACAATAACAAATGTTTGCAATTCCATTACATACTATGTAGTCCGTACCATTAGTATACTCATATTTCTTATATTTATATTATACTTTATAACCTATCTAAATGGCACCAAAATGCGCTTTCATTCAATCCAAACCACACTTTGATTGCTGCACCTGGTTTTGTACCACACACCACCTTTTGAAAGCCCACCACCGTGCCCTCAAATGAGAATTCTTAATGTTCTGGTACACACTCCGCTGTTTGCAACCACACTTATACATTGAATCGACCCACAACTCCCAGTTACACGACCGTCCCAAAACGCCAACATGTGGGGGGTTCGTATCTGGTTTTGGGTGTTTTAGACACGTTCTCCCCCTGCTCCACCTCGGCGCACGTGTCCCTGATCACAAAAATATGTAAAAACCCCGTCCAATATGTCGTGGATAATCTCCATTATAATGCAACACATCTTGTTGGTATATTTAAATATAAATTTTCATAGCTCATTTTATTTCCCTGTGATGCAAAGCTGAATCGTTTAGCCAGCATTATCACATCCGTTTCAGTGTCGCTATGATCTTCCAGAAATCACTTCCACCCTATGATGATTTGTGCTTCAAAGATTAACACCGTTCTATAACATCCTATTCAATGCCCTGAAAGCACCGTTGAACACGAAAATTCTAATGAACAGAATTACATTTGTAAATAGACCTCTTTTGTTATTATACAAATGTTCGTGTCACTTTGACGATAGTTTTGACATCCTTGCCTGCAATAAAAGTCTACAGTTCTTCCCAAATGTTTCACACAGGACCCGATAGTGTACATTTTACTAGTGTGCGTGGAGGGCCAAATCTTAGACCTGTTCTGATTTGTCAGCGTTTCGTACCGACGACTATGGAGCCCGGTTGGACCACGCCCTGCAGACCGTTGGATCCCTGCCAAAGACACGAGAGCTATGGGTAAAGGAACACAACGCAAGCCCCCCGGGGACTCTGGACCTGTGGACATGGAATCAGACAAAAACACCACCACACAACACACACACACGGCATTATTGACTATATGAATCTACCTGTGCCTGCTACTGGTACTTCAACCTTCAGCACAAGCATACAGTTTCACCCTTGAGCACCTGCTTGTTTTGTGGATTTCCCCTGAAAATAGACCTAATTACCAACATTACACCCAAGCCTTACCTCGAAGATTTTCTAATGTGCGCACACGCCCCGAGGGGACCGGGAAAGGAAAGCCCAGGGACGCATTATGATACAGTGAGTAGCCATTCCCCATAGAATCAAGCATGACCTTTAAAATAAGAGGCTCCTTCAAGAACTTTCGGTAGTCTATTAACATTAAAAGGATTTCAAGTATCGTCGATGGCCCATTTGATTATAGATACTGGAACAAACCATGTACAGTAAAAAAACACTCTCTTGTTTAGTGGCCGCAGTGGGCCTGTTAAAAAGTTTCATCCAATTCAACTTTTTATCTTTTGGGTTTGAATATGTAAGCACTGAAACGCTACACTCTAAAAAAATGCTGGGTTAAATACAACCAGTGCTGGGTAAAATTGGACAAACCCAGCAATGGGGCTGTTTTGACCCAGCGGGTGGGTTAAATGGTTAACCCAAACGTGCTTGGTAGTAACCCAACCGCTGGGTCAAAGCAGCCCAATTGCTGGGTTTGTCCCTAATTTACCCAGCACTGGGTTGTATTAACCCAGCATTTTTTAGAGTGTACACAGCTAGTTTGCAGATATTTACAGTTGCCTGGACTAAAGTGTGAGTCAGACGTGTAAACGGGATGCCACATAGGTGTTCAAAAAACCTAAAAAATGATTAATCCTTAACAGAAAAGACCAGCATCAAGAGGGGGGGGGGGGGGGAATAGGCTAAGCATATCATTGGTGTAGTATTGTTAAATCTGTATTGTATTCATAACATTTTTTTTTGGCATTTGAACATTTGCCAGCTATTTTCACAAACTCCACATAAACTGCTGGCGAATCAACAGCCTTCCTTATGAGAGAGGGATCAGGTTGCTTTGGTTAAGTATGGAATTGATATATTTTCATATTTGTGCAGATTTTATTTTACAGAAAAAAAGCCTGTTTTGTCTAAATGTAGGGGGGGGGGGGGGGGAAAAGGGGGTTTTAAAAAGGGGGGGGGGGGGTTTTTTTGTGTTAGGGTTAATGGAGGTGTAAGTTGGGGTGCTGGTTAGTCCATTGATTGTGTTCATGGAAGACGTGTCAACTGGCCAGGACTCGATAGCAAAGTCATATAATTTTTCCCAGTTGAAGCCAAGAAATCCCCTTATGCAGCCAGATTTACTCTGTTGGCGTCTAAATTTCTTCTGTAGGTTGCTCTAAAGCAGTTTATAGACTGTTTATATGTTTCTGAATGGTGAAATTATATGGTTCGGCTGTAGAATCCGGATGTCAATCAAAGGTGGATCAGATGTAAAATCTAATGATTTGTGTTATAATGTACACCTTTTAGTGCCTAAAGGTTAATTGCCTTGGAATGTTCACAATCTGTTGTGTTAAGTGTTTGTACATAATTGTAAATATGTGCGTGGTGTTTTTTTTGTCCGTATTTGTTGTCAGGCTCATCCTACATCATGCTCATCTCTCTGTAGTCTTCGTCGTACTATGTTTTAAAAGATACGTAAACATTTGACTGATGGATGCTGAATGCACATTGTCATAGGCAGCTAATTATCACACTGTTTGAACCGCACAGCTGCAATACTGGAAGATAGATGAAACCTTGCAATTTTCAAACTTTATACAGTGATATTGAGAAATTTGATATATTTATATAACACAGGAAGTCAAAGCACACTTTGGGAAAGGAAAATATCTGTGCTTTCATTCAAATTCCTACCAGATTTGTATTTATTTTTTACTATCAGTCAGTATGGGAAGAAAAGCATTAGTGGTTAGAGTTAGAAAAATATATTGCCCAATAAAAACAAGCATGGAATTAGTGTAAAAAATTAATTAAACTCAAGCACACCAGAAATACAGTACATGATTTGGATCACAAGTGCTCAGCTGAAAACATTGTCAAATGTACATTAGCATGTCCGATAATGTGAAAGTAAATCTAAAATTTATAAGGAAAAATGCTGTACCATGAAAGGTAATGCATTCAGGTTATTATTTACTTTATTATTTGGAAGTTACTAACAATCGCTCTCTTTTCACCTAACATGGGGTATGACTGGTTTACATTTGCTGTTTAGCATGTAACAAGTTTTACTGTACTGCATTTCCCAAGCTATTCTAGAACTACATGTTGCAGAAATTGTATTGAAACTTGATGTCAATGTTGTGCATTATGTGTATTCTGAGAAACCGTTCGTTGAATGTCCGTGTTCCAAACTAGATCTTTTATATATATATATATAAATAGTGTAAAGGTTGATTTATTTGCTCTCAACTTAAGAGCTTCATGATAATATTCATTTATCAACATGTTTATGAAGATATGATGTTTGTTGAATTTGCCCAGGAAATGACTACATTGTCTATAATAATAATAAAAAAGAACTCTAATTGTTTATCACCATTGGGGTTTCTTTTTCTTTTCTTTTTTGCAGCAACATTAGCGTGTAGCATTTACATGTAAACGGACAGCTTCAGGATGCCATATAGATCCTCAGAGATCTCAAAAATAATTTATCCTTAGCAGAAATGACCAGCATCAAAGTTATGAGGAGGGAAAAAAGCTAAAGCATTTCACATTTCGCTGTCTTTGCTTGATGGGCCTTCAGTTCAGTATTTTTTATTTTATTTTTTATTTCTGAGAAAAAAATGTAATCAAAACAAAAGCATGCACCTCCCTGGAAAAGCTCTCAAACAGGGTGCCCGACCAAACAAAAATGATCTATGTGATACTATCTTTGTGATAGTCTTAAATTATTGTATTTTTGGAGCACAGGTGTGCCAACTTTTTTCTATTTTCAAGGTTATTTTATTTCTAAGCCAATCACTTGAGTCCCCCAAAAATTGGTCAATGAAAAAGTGTCTACCATAATAATGGTTTTTATATGTCGCTAAAATGTTGTATTTCTTCAGAATACAAGCCAACTCCTAAATAGCCATTAATGGAGAAAGATGATTTTTGCATGCAGAGTATATATAGCCTAACTTTTGCATCTAACCAGCCAAACCTTGAACCCCAGCTTCAAAACAATGGCATACTAAACCAAAACCCCATATTTCCATAAAAGACTTCTTTCAAGTAATTTTAATGCAACACTTACACTACTACTAATAATGATACCCTTAAGTGGCCTTTTAGCATCTGTTTTCCACTGAGTCAAAAGCAGCCATGCTGCAGAGCTCTGGCCATTGTTTTGCAGCTCTCTGTCCCACTGCTGAAACCAGGCCATGCATTAGCCTGAGCCAAAGACGGCTTTAAGAAAAGAAAGAGGTAAGCCCCTGTTTCAGGCTTGTCCTTAGAGCTTTGCCCGTAAGCAGCGTCAACATGATAAAGATACACTTGGGGTGAGAGCCCTTTCTAGTATTCAAGTTTAGTGTCTAAACTTGCTTACAGACTCGAAACTCTAATCTCACTCTGAACTCAATCAGATAGTTAAAGGGTCCAGATAAATATTACATTTTGCGCGCTTTTGTGTTGAGAATATGTGTACAAAGTAGGTCAGTAAATTTCTGAACAAAAAATGGTAGCGTTAATGCATAACCAAATTACTTGCAATAAAAAGCAGCTCAAAAGAAATTAGAAGTTATTGCAAAAAAACCAGATGTTTTTATTTTCAAAAATCATGTTTTTTATTATACTACCATGTTTTTATTGTGTTAGTTAGCTATTTATTAGTTATTTTTTACCTAATCAAAATAACCAAACTGCAGTTTGATTGAGATTAATTGGAATGAACAATGAAAAAACATGATTATTGAAAATTATTTTGTTAAATTTTGTTTGATTATTAAACATTATGACATTTGTTTAAATGAACAAACTTGGCGTTTCATTTGCAACCATGTGAAAACAGGGGTGCTGCAGCCCCCTTTGCACCCCTACTTCCCGCGTCCCTGTTCCATTTTGAATTTTTGGGTACGAATAAGAAGCACTTCATCCGGTACTAGTGTCTTTCATTCCAATTATTTTAACACTCAACGCTGAATTAATGATATTTGATAATAATTAAACACATGAACAAAATAGTCGAAATGTCGTGAAATTAAAACCGCAAATAGGTGACTAGCAATGATGTTAATGAGTGAGTCATGAGATCAAACCGATCATTCCATACGATGATCATTCAGGCCAAAGCACTTGACTGTTTGTTGTGGTGTTAAGATGGGAATCACTGAAATAATTGTATCAAACCGATCTGTTCAAAAAGATGATTTCATTCAATAAGAAAACACGTCCATTGACTCAGAGACGCAAAAAACAGTGCTGTGATCTTGTTTGGAACTATTTTCGTTGGCAAAATAGAAAAAAACCTAGACAATATTATGTCTAAAATGTAAGTCACTTTGCTAACTTTACTGAACTTGTATACATGATTCTTATATGGGTTCATGCGATATTTGGCAGGAACACAGAAGGCTCCTCGAACTATATTCAAGTATATAAACATAAAAGAAGTATACAGAAGCATTTTTGCGTCTTACAATTTAGAATGCTGGAATTGGGTTTTACTAGACTAATAAATCCCGTGCGTGCCATCTCTATGCTATACTTGATAATGTCAGATCGCACGATATTACAACACTTTACCATGTATTTCAGGCGAACTGATCGCATGCACCAGACTTGACTGGTGGAAATTGAAATCATCCGCGGTGTGCGTGCCTGTTGCACTGAGCAAACGGTGTTTTAGGAGTCTAACGTGCTACGGCAGACCATGATTCGTTAACCGTGGCTTTTCCTGCAGCCGTGTTCTTCGACTTCTGGACTATTTTGTAGTAAGTATAGAATCTGCTCGGGGAAAGTTATATCGGAGTCAAAGTCTACATTTTAATTAGGGAAATGTAGTGGAGTAAAGTAACAGTTGGATCTGACTATAAACTCAAGTACAAGTACAGATATCCCCAAAAATAGTAGTACTGTAAAAGTATTATTAACGTGGTTACACTACACACTGGCTATTGGCATGGTGGATTGTACAAAGGATTTATTACTTTGTTACAATACACCACTGGCTAATTGGCATTGGTGGATTGATCAGTAATGACGTAGATTTATAAATGTTTAATATGTATTCCTAAATTTTCACATAAAAATTCTCTAAAATTCTCATCACCATTTCTACACATCCTAAGAAACACAGTACAAGAAATTTGTTCTTTAAAAATTCTCCAGTCACCTGCTAAACAGATGGTTTCAGAGTCTGATGAATGCATGTTGAGTGCTTAAACCACCTTAACCCTGAAGGGATCTAAAAGAGGAGAGCCACTGGACCCTGTGGATTTGTCTTACCCGACCTTCAGATCCTAAGAGGATTGAGCAGAGAGTTGGACTGTTAACACAAGCCTAATTCGATTGGACCTCTTATCGATCGGATTCTAAAAGCAATCGAAATAGCAGTGAGGCCCTTCAGGTAGAAGTGGTGATGGTCCAGAACACAAGACTTGTATGTGTTACAAGAAAGTCTACGTTTGTCTGGTTCATGGCTCTGACGTGTGTATTGATAGAATATCTCCAGCTTGTGGCCTGGAGAAGTAGTCTGGATCGTGTAGGCTTAGTGTCAAATGAATAGAAATCAGTCTCATGGGAATGTGGCTATTAATGCTTCTTCTCCTTAAGTTTTTCCTGAATCTTCTTTGGCTCGTCAAACTGTATCAACCTCAAGATGTCTTTGTTTTCCATGACACCCTGAATGAATTCCCCCTCTCCAATCTTATCTGTGAAGACAATTGTGAAGATGCATGGATTATTAGAACACGGCATGATTTGTGTAGTCTACAGCAACGGCACATTGTGTGATGAGTTATTACCATCTTCCATCTTTCCGAAAAAGTTCCAGATTTTGTCTGCTCGCTTTTCTGGCGTGTTCTCATCTTCCGGAAGGTTTTTCTGGTCTTCGCCGGGAATCATGTTGAATATTGACTGTTACCAATAGAATGCAAAATATTACAACTCTGTCGTTCTTAACCTAACAATTAACGAATGACATATAGAAAACTACTGGCATCGGCCGTGCTCAAGTTATTGACAGTTGTATTATCAGGTGGTGTAATCTATCCTGAGCTTCTTGATCCATCTGGTCATAACTGTTGGACTACATAATACAACCTACTACTAAATGCCATGAGCAATGAAGGCAAACAAACATTTAACGAACTTCAGTCTTGCACACTTTCCATACTCAATCAACAGAAAATGCAGGATGTGGCAATTATGAGCGATACTCACCCTTACAATCTCCTGCACCTCGTTTTTACTGATGGTTCCGTTGCCGTCTACGTCGTACAGAGCGAACGCCCATTCGAGTTTGCGCAGAGTCTTGCCTGATGAGGTAAGGTGAAGCGCCACAATGTACTCCTTAAAGTCCAAGGTGCCGTCGGCATTAGTGTCAAAGCTGCGGAAGACGTGCCGAGCATAAGCGGTAGGGTCAGCATCTGGAAAGAAACTGGCGTAGATGCCCTCAAACTGTTCCTTGGTAATGCGTCCAGTGGGACACTCTTTGAGGAAGGTGGCGTACCATGCGCAGAGCTCTTCCTCGGTGTATTTGGTGTTCAGCTTCAGGTCATCCAGAATCTCTTTGGATAAAGCGCCGCTCTTGGTGTTCCCCATATTCCCAAGCTGTGCAAGCGGGTCAAAGGGGCAGATTTGCTGAGTTTCCTTCTGCTTTCACCCACCCTCCTCTCTTCTATCACACTATCTCTGCTTTCACCGTTTCTTTCTCCGACCAGGACAATGGGCCGGCGTTGTGTTGAGTGCTGTCGCTGGCCCCTCTTTGGACTTGTCTCCCCCTGACAACACCTCTAAGTGCTGAATGGGATTATGTATATCTCTATTTAAATCCAGACAGGCTTTCTGAAAGATTAGTTAGTTACGTCACACTACTTCTGATGAGTGCTGCATTATGTTGATTTGCTCCTTCACAACAGGGTCTTACAATACGAGGATAGCAAACAAAACTCTGCCCTTTGTTACTGAATGACCTGTGTCATCAAGTGAGATGAGCAACGCGATTGGCGTCGCTCAAAGTGTGGGACAGGTGCGTTTTACATTGGGGGTTCATATTCCAGTAAGACCTAAGACCCACCAGCTTACACGACCATCTGCTGTTACTTTCAATGGACTAGGTAATTAACAGGATGTGTAAAATCCCAGAGGTGCATTTATGAAACAACACCCTACAAATTGTTATTTTATCTTCAGAAATATGAACAGTGTGGTGGTTCATGTTATAGTATGGTGCGAGTCTCTTCAAGAAACACTGTTTTGGGGCTTTGACATCTGGCGTCACGCATCATCATTTCTAGGTCCAAACGCAAATCAGATGCCAAATGCAAAAAACAAACGGTGCTAATGTACACTCACAGTGTGCTGCAATACTACCGAACAATAACTGAAATCTCAGTTGGCCAGATTTATCTTTTAAGAATTGTTAAAATATTGGTGTCCAGGACATCATGAGCCTTGAGACTTTAAGCTTAGCTTAAATATGTGCTATAAATAAATAGTGGTCATAAACGACTATTTGGTATTCTCAATTGAAACGAGTAGAGACTTGGTCCCAGAAATGGTATTCCTTATGTCATGACTTAACAAGTGGATAGAGACTCAAAATCAAGTCATGGGGCCTGACATGGGAGATGTTTTTTTTGGGGGGGGGTATGCCCCATGTGTTTCAACTATGGTTGACTATGGTTTGGTTTCATTTGGCACCCATCCATGAAATGACCTCTCTTGTCGGTCATGACCTGTCAGTGGTCATGACCTATACCCTTACTTACTTGAGTTGCTTTTTGATCATAATAGTAAATCGATTCCATGCACTCTTGAAAAATAAAAACTTCTTGATAAGCCTCTATGGTTCCATGAAGAACCTTTAAAATCCATAGAACCTTTCCATTCCACAAAAAGTTCTTTAGATTATTAAAACGTTCTTCACACTAAGAAAAAATGGTTTGTGGGAAGCCAAAATGGTTAGTCTATAACAGGGGTCCACGTCTACGTCCCTGACGGGGCCAATGCAATGTAGAGCTTGTTAGGAATCAAGTCTTATTAGAAACATCCAGGCGGTGTGTTGTGCGAAATGAAGTGCAGGACAGTGGCCCTCCAGGACCGTGTTTGGACACCCCTGTTCTGTCAACCCCTTTTATTTTTTAAGAATGTACATCCTTGGCTGGTTATGCCGAGACAGTATGGCAAAACTAACAGGAATTAAGTTGATATTACAGCACATCTGCAGCTAGCAGGGAAGCTGTCTACACTGGAAGCAGCTGTTGCGGTGCAATGCAGTTGCATTTAGTTTATTTTAGGATTCATCCTGAGTTTATGAGGCCTTCTGTTCCATTCAGTTGTGTCAGGCTTTAAACGCAAGAGTGTGAATGCTCGGTTATTCTGTGCTTCCTGCCCTGAGTGGGGTTCAGTGAGGAGAGTTTCCTTTAGTAGTATCAGGGGAATGACTTTTCTATATTTATGATAGACAGGCATATTGGATTTTGCAACCCTGTCCTAAAGTGTCATGTCAATTAGTGTTGCTTTTTTTTTATTTGATGGGGTTTATTGTGGTTTGTGTGTTAGGGTTCTTGTGCTTTGGTTTGTTTGGTGAACAGACTGAGCTACTGACAGCTCTGAACTCATTAGCACACATCGTCTATTTGTGTTGCCTCAAGCCATTGGAGGTCAGTACTGCTCTGTTAACCAGCTTATGACTGACGACAGATCTGCCAGCCAAAAAAGGGAAACTGATCTTAGTGATAGTGTTTGCTGTGCTTTGGTTCTTAGCTTTTTATTCAGGACCATTAGCATTAGCCTTAATGTTTTTTTTTTATAATTACAAATTTTTTCTGACCGTTTTTCACTCTTTTTTTCTGCATTTTGCAACAGTACTGCACTACATGGAATTGCCGAAACAATGTATTCCTAACACCGGATTCCTAACCATTGCGCATTCCTGTTGCCATCATTCAAATAAGCAAGTTGAGTGCAAAATCATAACATATGTTGAGTCAGTATTGAGAAAGTGCAAAATAGCAGCAACCCTGAATCCCATAAACTAATGTAATGTATGTATGAAATACAGTATATTGTCATATGAAGTACAAACATATATTAAACCTATTGGAAATTGGTATTTATTAACATATATATTTTTGGACATATATGTTATGTAGGCCTACATGTGAAAGTGAAAGTGATGTGACATGTGGCCAAGTATGGTAATCCATACTCGGAATTTGTGCATTTAACCCATCCAAGTGCACACAAACAGCAGTGAACACACAAACACTGTGAACACACACCCGGAGCAGAGGGCAACCATTTTATGCTGCGGCGCCCGGGGAGCAGATGGGGGTTCGGTGGCCTGGTCAAGGGTCTCACCTCAGTCGTGGTATTGAAGTTGGGAGAGAGCGCTGTACATTCACTACCCCACCTACAATCCCTGCCGGTACAAAACTCGAACCACAACCTTTGGGTTATGAGTCCGACTATCTAACCATTAGGCCACGACTTCCCCCTAATATACCTAGCCTAAAACCTATCAATACATGCTGATATTATATAAGTAAATACAAAAGATAGACATGTATTTAAATAATTACAAATTATGAAAAAGAGATTACACATACAGATGTTTGTGTATATGTTGACATAATACCATATAAAAATCATCATATAGATTTTATTAATGTGGGGATGTTATGCATGTTATAAACTTATTTTGTTATCTACTCAGATAATGAACATATGTGAACATTGTATATTGCCTTAACATATGGCAATATCATTCTTTATATATAGACAGTAGATAAAACAGGAAACGACCTTCTGATTGTGTTTGTCCTGGTGCCAGTAGTGGTGAGCTCGCTTGCATGCAGAGGGATTATTTCATCATATCATGTCAGGCAGATCTAATACCCACCTCCTTAACACATCTTACCTGGTTAAACTGCCGTGGCGTCAGTGGGTTAGGAAACTGGGCTTATGTCTGACGCCAAGCACATCCCCATGACTGATGCACTGCCTGGACCTGGACTGGTCAAATCTAGGCCACACAGTCTCATCTGATAAACATATTATTTATCACCAGTCAAGTAGCCATCCAAAGCCTGCAAAAGAGTTTGAAGATAGGTGTCCTTTGAGTTTTTGATTATTAAGGGATAACCGTTTTTCTTTTTCATATGAGCTCTGCGGCTTGGCTTGAGAGAGGTCAGATCTGATTTATGTAATCAGTTGTATTCAGCCATTTAACAGGATTATCTAATGCTGACATTGTAATTTCAAAATTACTACAGAAACATTTTACATGTTTTAGAGGCAGTGCCTATTTAATTTGTTATTTGTTTGTTTTACAAACAAATGGATAAAAACATGTAATGTTTCTTCACCATGTTGCCAACACTTACATTGTCTTTTACAGTGTAGAAGAAACAACACAAAAGCAATTAAGTTTAGCATGGAAGGATATGCAGGTAAGGATTACATAAAGCAGTTTTATGCTTTAGCTTCCCTTTTCCAGGAAGTTACAGCAAAACCGCAATCAAGTGGGCAGCGTGGTCCTGAATGCAATCTCTGCTCATGCACTTCGACATTCAACCTCATGCACAGATATTGAAGGATTAGTTCTGAAATGAATGCATGAAGTGCAACGTACAGTAAGAATTAAACTGGCTCATCACAAAAATTGTTTGGACATTTAAAAATGAAACCAAATCTGCTGTGGTGTTTGACTCAGCAACAGTTTGCTTTAATTCTACTTTATACATGTCTTATTACTTTGATAATTATATTTGGTTGTTTTGCACATTTTGTCCTTTAATGAGCATGTCATTTTAAAGTCAAAATTAAAATCCTTGCAAAAATTCAATGCAATACACCTTCTGCATCTAATACATGTAATAAGGTGAGGGCAAAGTTTCAGCCAGTACCATATTTTGTATGGCAATGAATGTAGTGAGTTGTTTGTATATAAAGTTTAAGTATGTCCTATAAGGTAGTCCTCATCAAATGTCAGATAATCCTCATTGCATCTGAAACTCCTTTTAAAAAATGTTTGTGGATCTGTCGCATGTGTGTTTTTTAATATATATTTGTGTATTTTAATGTGTATATTACATGCATTACATTTTTTATATTACATTTAATTTGTATATGTACAATGTGACATTTATTATTATTATTAGTATTATTATTATTATTAGTAGTATGATTATTAGGATTCCGGAAAAACACTTTTGTAGAGGTGGCCTGATTAACAAAAAAAAAGCAAAAAAAATCTGCCTAGGTAGAAGTAATAAAATATTACATTCTGTAAAATGAATATCTCTGTGACAAAGCATGAAATATCCAGAAACAGATAAACTTCTGGATTCCATATTACATAAACATCCACCACTGTTCTTTGATATTATGAGCCTTAATCCAGTCCTGACATGTCCTGTTCAACAGCACCTTGGAGAAAAAAAAAGTAATTTCCTTTTTTTCCCTCTATATTTCCAACCTTTATCCTCTAGTAGGATGCATCCTTGTCACCTGTTCATATGAAATGGCATTGGGGAAAAAATCCTAAATTTAATTGTTATAGCCTACTGTATTGTATTGTTTAAAAAATGAAATTTCTGCTATCATTTACTCACTTACATGACTTCTTTGGAACATAAAAGCAAACATTCAGCAGAATGTTCATGCTGCTTTTGTTCAGGAGTGAATGAACGTTAAGTGCTGTCAAGCCCTGAAATGACAAAAAGCACCACTACCAAAGAACAATGCAGCCTTGCAACATTGCAACTAATTCACGTTTTAAGAATCGTACGATTAGCTTTTTGTGCGGAACAGATTTAAAATGCAAGAAGTCTGTCATGAAAACTCTTGGAGGGATTGGCATGGTAATGTACATGGCAATGTTAATGTATTTGGTCTTGGCTGAATAGATCTGCTACACTGCTGCAGTACCGAGTACCGAGTACAAGTACAGAGACTTGCTACTGCCAAAACCTCCAACATGCTGCTGTGAGCATGTAAGAAATATTGCTGTTGCAAATATAACATACATTAAATAACCCCCATATAGCGTACATAAATCACCTCGTAGCAGATCTATACAGATGGAGCTGGTGAAGGTGGAGGGTTCTGAGCAAGAGCAAACAGCTACGGCAGCACTAGCTATATTTGAAGTGAGCAGCGAGATCATGGCTACCAATACAGGAGACGAACAAGCAGCTGTGCCATGTGATAATTGATGTCATTAGGTCAGATTGAGATGACCCTCTGAACCTTGCGGTTTCTTCCATTCTTCATGCCACGGGAACAGAAATGCTAGAATAAATGTATAAATAAATAAAAATACTCTGCTGTACCTATAATATCTCAATCACTGTAACATATAGATTTGTTAATCTACTACGGGTTATGTAGTGCAAGCAAAAAATGGGTGAGCAAGGCTCAAAGCCGTATTAAATGTGAATTCTTACACTTTTGGCAAAATTACATCTTAACTTGAAATGATAACCAAACGCATTCTGCTTAGATGATATTTACTTAGATTTTTATTCACAGCTCATATTTCATCTTAAGCTGTTTACAGACATTGTTGTCTCCTTGATAAACAAGTACATTAATTTTCAAAAGAATTTATATAAATAATGCCACAAATGTGGGATAGCTGAATACATTGATATTTAACATTGAATTGGTTTATTTCCAATTATCACACTTTTACTATTTTATAATTCACATTTTTTTGATGGATTTTCATAGTTTGTTTAGTTTAAGATGAAAAATATGGCTCTAAAAGAGTAGAAGTGTAAAACAAAATCTTTACATAAAAGTAATTTCAGTAACACTTTATTTTAAGGACAAATTCTCACTATTAACTAGTTACTTATACTGTAAGCATGCATATTACTAGAGTATTGGCTTGTTTATACTACTTATAAATTAACATATTAATGCTGATTCTGTCTGACCATGTTTAGATACATCTTCCTCCTTCCCAATACCTAAACTAATTAGACCTAATAACTATTAATAAGAATCAAATTGGAGTTTTTGACTCTTAGTTAATACTCTTAGTTAATAGTAAATATGGTTTCCAATTCTAAAGTATATTGGAATTTCAGTGTATGATAGTTTGCTATGAAATTTGCTAATATCTATTTTGTGATTCCAAGAAGGACATGAAGGTGAGTAAATAACAAAAAATATCTAAGCATTTAATAAAAGCAAATGCATGATCTCTTTATTCTCCTATGGAGCGTTTGTAAATTCTTGAATAATAAAGGTTAAATTAAAAGTATTACATAAGCCATTGATGGGATGGGTCTAGAGTCCATTATGCGACTCTGTCAGCCCATAAAACATATTTCCCCGAGAGTGTCCCTAATAGTATGAAATACCGCAGCGACTATCAGCTGTCAAATAGACCGGTCTCGCTTTGTGTGCCAAACACACACACACATATAGATAAGCTGGTGTGTGTGTGTGTGGTGCAAGCAACAGTTCTTGCCTGCACAAACAGATGTAAAGAGCTTCTTCACAGCATCCAAGACGGTACAGGTTTATCTTTACCTTTTTTACTGTAAATCATTGTTCAAAAATCTGTTGCCGTTCATTGAAAGGCGGTCTTGAAAAATGGGGGAAGTTTCCACTGAGATGCTGGCAAACAGCCCTGCATCAGATTGAAGAATAATCTGATTGATAATCTGTTTTATTGCTATGCTCACAAAAATAAGCTACTGGTTTAGATGGACGAACAAAATCAAGGTCTCACATGTAATTTGCCCTTTGAATTGATAACAGTGAAAAGGACGGGGGGAGGTGAATCATGGTTTGGGAGGGGGACCGTAGGGTTAGTTAGAGTGAAACATAAGAGCCTGATAGCATTAGAGTATGAAGTAGAGCAGCTGTCATTTGTGAAAGCTCTGCGCTCATCCAGTTAGTCTATCAAGGAGAAGAAAGTACAGATCAGCGAAACACATTAATCCTGAAGATACCAATTGCAAAACGTTTGAATGTCTGAAGCAAGGACCTCGAAGCCAGGATTGCTTGTCTCCTCGTGCCTCCTGGAGTACTATGGGTATACAACGTGCTCAGAGAGCATCCCTGGCTCTCACGCTCAACTACGTGGCATTCGCCTTGGCGGTCTCGGCCGTCACCACTAACTACTGGTGTGAGGGGACCAGGAAGGTAGTGAAGCCTTTCTGCATGGGACCGGTCAAAGTCAAGCAGACGTACTGCATCCGCTTTAACAGCTCCAACATCAATGACACGCGGCTGGTGCAGTACATCTACGAGACCGGAGAGGAGAAGTTCCTCATGAGGAAGTTCCATGCAGGAATCTGGTTCTCCTGCGAACAAACCGTGGACTTAATAGGTAAGACGGCACCACTGGCTCTTTCTCATGGTTGGACTGCCTGCACAAGGGGTTGTAATTTAGGAGAATATAGTAGGAGAAGGTTCCACTTGTGATTGGTAAAAGTGAAAGCATGTTTGGCCAGTGTTTCTTTTGTCAAAAGGCAACAGACAGTATCCCATCAAAGACTTGACTTCCGAATGCCAAATACTCAGTCAGTACTAGAACATTTAGAGTAGTTCATTTTCCAACTCTGGGACTAGACTCAGGAGAAATGAATGTGTGTTTGTTAGCATCAGTTAATGAAATAGTTAAAGAGATATTTTTACCAATATTAAAATTTTGTCATCATTATCCCGTCAGTTTGTTTCTAAACAGTTGTGAGTTTCTTTCTTCTGTTGAACACAAAAGAAGATATTCTGAAGAATGCGGGACCAAACAGTAAGAAAAAATGCAGGAAAAACGTCAAAGGGGACAGAAACTGTTGGTGCCCACATTTTCAGAATATCTTAGTTTCTGTTCAAGAGAAGAAGAAATTAATTCTTTTTTTTTTATGTTTGAGTGACCGAGTATTTTAAATAACAGTGAACAAGATGTGTATATGCCCCAGCATTGTTAAACTTGTGATGTTAACTCGATGCCGTACATATACTAATGCATTCTTAAAGGGACATCTAATGAATTTTTCCCGTTTTGCATTTAGTTAGGTTTCTGGCGTTTGCCAGCTGAAAAGAAAGCACACAGCCAGTTTGTTATGGGCTGTTTGAGTCTGAAACCGTGTAATCCAGCGAGCTGTTTCAATTTGCAGATGGTTTCTATGTAGATAGATAGCTAGCTATTTGAATAAGACAACCTCCGAGACATATATGGAGTTCAAGGCAGCAGATGACCCTTTGCAACAGAACCGTCCCCTGCTATGTCCAAACAAGCCATGCTGTTTAAATAACCATTTTTGTGGCTCTGTGTCGTTGCAAGACGCTGTCTAGTGCCTCAGTTAACCAAACATCTCTAATTTTCTATTTAGCACGAAATCAACAGAATGACATCAGAGGTAACTGGTGTAAACTGCGAAAGAGGTCAGTACACACAATTGTTTCAAGTTCAGTCCACGATATTAATGGCTCTCCTGTGGGTTTGTTGTCGGACAAATAAATTGGCAGGGATTAGCTATGATTGCTCAGATGACGGTCAATCAAGCTTAGGGCACACGGGTCAATTCACATGTCTTGTGTCGAAAGCCCCCACTGAAAGAGAAGCGTTAGTTATATAAAACTATAAGGAGTAACATCCTTGTGGTGATTTTTATGTAATGACACCTGTATTTTGGTAACACAGCATGAGACTTTTACATATATTCAATGAATAATGGCACTATTGAGCACTCAATGCTGGGTTAAATACAACCCAGTGCTGGGTAAAAGAGGGACAAACCCAGCAATTGGGCTGTTTGACCCAGCAGTTGGGGTAAAGTTGAACCCACTTCTGAGTAGTAACACACCCACTGGTTCAAAACAACCCAGTTGCTGGGTTTGTCCCTATTTTACCCAGCACTGGGTTGTATTTAACCCAGCATTTTTTAGAGTGTATTAATCTTGCTCTATGCTCTTGCCACATTTTGCTATAAGTTTGATTGCATCATATAATAATTGCTGTTAATAGTGTTCATCGTCTGCTTGATTACGTCTTTAATTGATTTTTCCATACATTTCTGCCATATGTACATTGACTGACAGTCACCACTGATAAACTACCACTAAATGTTGAAGAAACTTAATTTGCTGTAAAGTTGCTTTGCAATGATTTGTATTGTGAAAAGCGCTGTACAAATAAACTTGAATTGAACTTGAATTGAATATGTTGATTTCTGCACATACTAAAACCTAAATTTAACTTAACATCTGTAAATTTAACTTAACATACGTAATCTTCAGGTTCCCTGAAAAGGGAACGAGACGCTGTGTCAGACTGTAGCTGACACTATGAGAACACTTCCAGGCCCATATGAAAAGACTCAAATTTATTCTCCTCAGATTTTGATGAAGGAATAAAGCAAACAAAATACGCAGTGTCAGGGAACTTATTCGGTGAACTAAAGTTACATATGTAAACAAGATGTTTCCTTTCATAGGTTCACTCTATGAGAACCTGCTGCTCTAAGACTTAGAGATGAAGTTAAACTATGCGGCTCATAGACGAGAGAAATCACATTTCTGATACACTTCTGCAACGTTAAAACCATAAACAGAACCAACTTGAGAGTCAGAAACCTCTCAGGGCTGACTCCAACAGTTCAAACCGAGACCTAGTGAGTCCTTCTAAAACCACAGTTCCCAGGATGGAACACAAACATGCCAGAAGAGTATCAACCATCTTGTCCCCCGCATAAACTGGGAGACAAAACACTCCTTGAAGAACTCCAGCACTGAACCAGCAAGTTGCCATTCCCACACCAAGAGTCAAATAGCTTCCATTTGAGAGCACAATACCTCCTAGTGGAGGGAGCCCTTGTATCAAAAATGGTCACAGTCAGCCCAGGTGAAAGACCAATGCCAACATCTCCATCTCCATCTTTATGTGCAATGAGATATGCCCACCGATCCAAACTTTGATGGTTTGGAAGCATTAGTAGACCACATTCCTGCCTACTAGTGAGGGATTTGACTCGCGGTGACAGACTCTGCCTAGAGAAACACCTCGAATCACAAACTTGCATTGTGTACATATGATGAGGGTCTGATAGCATCTGCATGTGACCCTCACGCACTGAGAAAGCCAGCAGGGATGAACTCCCTGAGTTTCTTCTCCAAAACAGGCCCAGAAGAATCACTGGTGAAGAAACTGACCCAAAAATCTGCAAATCAGACTTACGTTGACATCCTGTCCTGTTCTGAAAATATTCAGAGAGGCAGGTACGAAACGACTGAACACAAGCAGGAGTCTGCCATGTCTGCATCAAGTTTAAGGCTAATACTGTCCCTAAAAACATGGTCTGCTGGTTCTGCAATAGAACACTCCTCCAGGGATCCATCCTCAACCCCAGACTTCAAAATTATGATAAAAAACAGAGTCTTGACACCAAGTCCCCAGAATATGCTACAGTTAGCCAATGGAAAAGGAAGGTCTGCACACAAATGCCATATACATGGAGCTAATGGATCCATGCACCTTGGAATTGGGCAAGGTGCTAAGACTAGGCTGAAAGGAAGCAGGAAGTATTGGTAAGCTTTAAAGCAAACTTGAGAAACGTCTGTAATTGATCTGAATATGAAAGTAAACACCCTTCAGATCTATAGTGACAAACCAATTTCACGGCCAAATTTGCATTATGATATGCTCCTCCATCAGCATCCTCAAACTGCAATTCTCTCTGTATATGGGGTTCAGACAACCGTCACACCTGGGTGTTCCCATAGCATCGGCTACTAACGCAGCATTGAGTGAACCTATGAAAGGGAGCGTTAGTTTACATATAATGAACAAGCATGAATTAACATTGAACATTAGCGTTTATGATTTATAAAATAATGTAAATATTGTTGTTCATTTTTATTGAATGTGAATCCCTTTGTTTATGCTCATTTTGAGTCAGTAGCAAGTGTTTACAAAACCTTTTTCTCTTCATAGGGTTTAACTGTAGGAGCTTTTTAGAGATTGCACCAGATCATGAAAGAGGTGGGTAAGTAACAAGTGTTACATGTTATTCATATGAACAACAAACATACATTATCCCGTATTACTGATTGCTGATCAAATCTTAAATTCTCTGTATTGTCACCCTAAAATGAATTTACACAGTTCCATTACAGCTACTGCCTTTATTAAATTCACACAATAAAACCACCCAAACACTTCCTACACAAGCAGTAGCGTGTTTAGGCACCACGCAATTGTGTGGGGCCCCACGTGCCAGGAGGCCCCCAAAAAGAAAGCTATTTCAACTGAGGTGAGGGCCCCAATTGTCCAATTGCATAGGGCCCCCAAATCCTCTAAACACACCACTGTACACAAGGTCCTTTCCAGAGTCGAGTGTGAACAGGGAAGTGAGGGCGTTAAGGTTAAAAAGTAAGGAAGTAGCCTAAAGGTGCATTAAATTATCTTTGTAACATTATCATTGTATGAAAGTGTCCTAGAAAATAAGTTGTAAGCAAAAGAAAAAACACATAGGTTATTGACATGATCAATACATGGTAAAACGTCATAATAATAGAGGAGGTAAACATGAATGTATGCTAATCGTTTATTGAAGAAACTATTCCTACGGTTCGCTTGTTCTAATTAATATTTCATGGAACCTTTAAACAATTAAACAGATATGTAGAGCTAGCTATGTTTCCTGATGGCATTTTATTATGATTTTTTAGTAGTCACCTGTTATGAAAAGCAGATGTTTAGGGTTAAATGTATACAGAGGAAATGGAAAATATAAGGTTGAAAATGTCTAAAAGTCCAAGCTAAGTTAAAAAGCAACCAGGACATCAGTTGTCTCGGCTGGAAATCAAGCTATAGCAGCTCTCTACTTGGTTCTTTATCAGGAAGTGATCTCGGCGTGTAGGTGGATGAGTGTCTGTACAGTGCTTCTGCTGTAACCGTGGAGCTTGATGGTGTGCATAGATATGTGACCATGCTTAACTGATAAACAGATCTAAGCTCAAGGCCTTGCAGGCAATGCACCGCCTCTCAGGTAATCATTTATAAATTAAAAACCTTTGACTTTGTGAAGAGAGATAGTTCAACCAACATGAAATTGTCACATTATCCCCCTAATCGTTCCAAACCCATAGACCTTCGTTCATCGAACTTTTGGCTGAAATAACAGTTTTTAGGTTTTGTTTTTGTTTTTTTGACCCCTCCATAGACAGCAATGGAAGCTGCCTCAAGTACTCGGGGACGTTCGTTCCTTACGAGCTTACACTCAGCTCGTTGTTCAAGGTCTAGTGTAGCGGCACAAGTATGGCGGGTGTGCCCTCTTTAATACATACACGAAATACCACCAGGTCTGTTAACCTCTGCTTAGAGGAAAATGAAGAGCAAAGAATCAGATCAGGTGTGTTTTGGTTTTAAATTTTTTTTTACGACCAGGATCCCAGTATTAACTGCTTTTCCGATCACAATGCTAAAATACGAGATTAAAAAAAGAGTTAGCTAATGCAACCGCAAACAGTGCAAATCAAAAGATTTTTGTCGCAAACAAACATTAGATTTGTTAACTTGATTCAGTAAACTAGTGCGTAACAATTGAACAATTTAAGTTATAGGACAATTAATTAACGTCAAAGCGATTCGCTATGTTCTCATGCACGCAAAAGAAAATTTCGAGTTCCCATCTAATAATGACTTTTGGTGGCATCTGTGCGTCAAATCGTAAATAATCTATCGACAGACTTGAAAGCACCTATAACTACCACGTTCAAGGCCGGAAAGGTAGTACGGACCAGCATTAAAATATGGTCAGTGAATCCGTGGTTTTAACACGTGAAGCTATGAAGCTACAGAATACTTTTGTGTGCAAAGAATCAAAATAACTGAATAATTTTTCTCTGGCGGTGTGAGGGAATGCATATGCATGGTGTGGTATTTCGTGAATGCGAGCGAAGTCTGACACGGAAGAGAAGAAACTGTTGAATGAATATATATTTACAGTGGTGGCCAAAATTATTCAACCTGACAGATTCTGAAATATGACTTTTTTTTTGCATCCCAACGCATGATTTGCATTCAAATGTTCAGGAAAACAGGCAGAGGGTGCTCTGAGTCACAACAAAATCAGATGAGAGTATGTTTTATCCACTTCTAACTGGACTATTTGGGTATGGTCCACCTTTTGCAGCATTACGTCAGCACATCACGTCTGGCATAGGTTCAATCTATTCCCTGAGAACTTCAACATACTTACTCCATGCCTTCTGCAACTCAGCCTAAAAGGCTTCCTTGACTGTACAATTGAGAGTCTGTCCAGGTTTATTTCCCAAATGTTATAGGTGGTGAAACTGTGAGGGGGCGTCATCATTTTCAATGTTGCCAGCAGGTTCCTTCCGCGGTAGTTCGGCAAATTTCAGAAATTTTTTTAGTTCTTTTTATGGGTATTGTAATGGCCAATTCAATAAAACAACAGAAACCTCTTAGGGCATGTGTTTGACACTTTGGCCACCACTGTCTTAACTATAACGTTTATTTTGTCCAACTTGTACAGGATCTTATACTAGACTAAGCCCATGAGACGAGCTCCTTTAAATTATCCCTGATCTGAAGACTACTGAGGGTGAGTAAATGATGACAGGTAATGTCATGTCTGTATGGGGAATCTTAATTTAATGCACGGTAGGATAACAGTCATCGGTTGCAGCCTACCCCTGTACATCAAGAAGTGTTTGTTGATAAGGCAATTAGCATCCTGTTTCCTGATGACCCTGAAACTACAACCCACAGCAACGTTATGGACATTCCTTTAACACTAAATAACAATTCATACAGAAAACGTCCTCATGATAACCCATACCCACGGGCCTCTCTTTAGGCATTTCTTAGAGTCTGTACAACAATCTGAAAATATGTTTTCCATAATTACGCCAGAGTAAGTCAGTAATATACTGGGTCTAGAAAAGCAAACCAATTCTCCAGTATCCGTCTTGCTTTCACATTTTCTGGCACATACAGAAAGAGTGAACTTTAAGTCCCCTTGAATGCTCAGTGCCAGAAAAGCTTTAAAAAATTCTGAAGTTCAACTACTGCCAGTCAGCCCCCAGCTGTTGAACAACAGAGATCGAGAATACAGAACAAATCCAACCAACGTTCCAACACTTTACTGAGAGCAACTGTGGTCAGCGATGCCACAGAGATCAGCGGAGCAGTGTCGCACTAGCCCTGAAGGACAAGGTGGAAAAACTGCCTTCCTGAGACTATGTTCTGCAAGTTTATGTCTATTAGTGCATATTAAATGGATATTGTTTGGTGTGTCAGCAGAAAGGAAATCAGGCACTGCAGTGCTGCTCAACAACAAATAATAATGCACAAAAAATCGTTGGCCACGAATGGCCAACATTGACACTGCATGCTAAACATTTTTTGTCAGTTTGAGTATACAGAAAAATGTAGAGGGGAAAAAAATGTGCAAAAAGGTTTTAAAAACACAGTAACACTTTAGTATAGGGACCAATTCTTATATATGTCTAGTTAATTTTAGCGGCTATTGGCTGTCTAGTATTATAATAAGCACACATCTGCAGGAAATTCTACATCCCTAATCCTACCCAACACCTAAACTTATCAACTACCTTACTAACTATTAATAAGCAGCAAATTAAGTGTTTATTAAGGCAAAAGTCATAGTCAATGGTTTGTTAATAGAGAACTGGAACTTAAATAAACTGTGACCGAAATCACTGTACAATTTTTGTATCGATGTCCTGAATCTTAATTTAAACAAAAATAATCTTAATTTAAGCATAAACGTTTTCTGGAAAGCAAGGTCTTAATATATTACACAATTTTTGTGTGAAGCAAATATTTCAATAGTTTTACTGAAAAACAAAAGGAAAAAAAGGAAACATGATTAAGAGAAAGATGTTTTGCAGTGAATGCATGCAGGGGTGGGTGAGAGGTTGTTCTGGACAGGAAGCTGCCTGTCTGCTCTGGTCTGAATGAGCGATCTGTCCCAACAGCATGGGGATTTGGTGGTTTCTGCTGTAATCGGATTGGTGTGGGGGTTAGTGGTTTTGGTACGTGACATGGCCAGCAGAGACCATCCTCCCTCCCCTATATTTGCACTAATCCTGATGATTGTAGGAATGCTCACCAACACACTAGATGCACAGCAGCACCTGCCATATGATGCATATGTGCATGGCAGCAGTGTTGGGGGTCTTCTGAAATATTCACTTTTGATATTTTGTTTAACGTTTAATGGGTTTCAACCTATAATCAACATAGCTAATCTGTCCCATTAAAAAGGCACTAAGTGTTACTGTCGGCTTTTCAGTTGGTTCTGCAACTGGACAGAATTTATTCTTTATATAGTTATTATACTGAAATGTATACCGACATCTTGAGGATCAAGGCAAACACAAACACAACACATGCTCTGTCATTTTTCTGTGCCCCAGGCCTTTTCGGGATGGTTGCACATATGATGTTCACCACAGCTTTCCAGCTGGCTGTCCAGATGGGTCCAGAAGACTGGAGACCTAAGACATGGGACTACAGCTGGTCCTATCTGTGAGTTTAACATATGACACATTACAAATAAAAAGCCACGTTTTTTTTACATATTGTGGGTTCCATATACTATTATTACAATTCATATATATTATGATGTTTGCAGACCAAACTGATAGGTTTTAATACAATTCATCAAACATCACTCTATGAAAAATAGTAACCACTGCACAAATAAATAAATGATTGATTGATTAAATAAATAAATGGTTAAAATGATGAAAAACTTCAAGAAACAGTGACAGCACCAAAAATATGCACTTTCCCTTATAAATGTTGTACATATCTCGATAATGTTTAAAACATTTTAAATTAAAAAGTTTAAATTAAATATTATTTTATTTATTTTAATGCATGGTAATAATGGTGCATATGATCATTTATCATGCTCCTCGACTCTTTCTGTCAGTCTGGCGTGGGGCTCGTTTGGCACCTGCATGGGCTCGGCAGTCACGGCTCTAAACCATTACACCAAAACCATCATTGAGTTTAAGTTCAAGCGGAGGACCATTGAGAAGAATCAGCGCATCAAGCAGAAGATCCTGGAGCTGGACGTGCCAGAAGACTTATGGTACATCACTTCAGTGCAAGAGCAAGCAGACCAACACGCTGCCCTGTATGTAAATAGCAGCGAACCATCCTGCTTCAACCCCACAATACTGGACAACTGGGACAGAGAATACTGCTGAAAATACATGAAGGACACTGCTCCTCTTGAACACGGAAATTTTTTGTGCATTTATATCATTTATCATAGGGCTTATATCAACAGAATAGGATATGGACTGAACTAGCGGTGCTGCTTCTGTTCTGACAAGACTCACTGTGTTATTGTGAACCTTATTCATATGCTGATAACTGATTTTTAAAGGAAACCCTGTTGAAAAATCCAGCATATGCTGGTTAGGTGTGTTTTGAAACATGGCTGCTGGTTTGAGCTGGTCATGAGCTGGTTTAAGCTGGTCATGTGCTGGTCCTAAGCTGGTTAAAGTGGGTCATGTGCTGGTCTAAATGGTCATGAGCGGCGCTAGTTTGATTAGGACCAGCTTAGGACCAGCACATGACCAGCTAAGGACCAGCTTAAACCAGCTCAAACCAAAACATACCTTACCAGCATATGCTGTTTTTTTTTTTAAAGTCTGAAATTTTAGAAGAAAAGAAAAAAACCTGACAAAATCTTTAATTAGTAGGCTACTTCTTAAAAAAAATGCAGTGAATCAGTATTAAACAGTCACTTTCTCCTGTGACAAAACCATGAAAAAGGAAATGTCACAGACTAAAGACACATTATTGTTCAAACGTTGGTTTGTTTTGAAAATGATTCACAAATGCTGCAATTATTTGATCAAATATACAGTGTAATAAGTATTCATGAAAAGACAAGGTTGTTTAAAACGGAGTAAATCCAAGTAAATAACACTATTGAGGAACGAGGCAATTTTCTGTAGTGTTCGACGGCATGTCACATATACTTGTTCTTGAACCCAGAGCATTAGCACACATTTTTTTTATTTTTATTATCATTTCTTTTAAAATTAATTATGCATATTTATCAATCTAAAAGAAACTTTTCCTGTTAGGGCAGTTTTTCAGGCGTACACAGTGAGGTAAGGGACGCCATCTTCGGACGAACGTTTCAGTGCTCGTGGCAGAAAAGTCAAAAGACGCCGTAAACCCCTCTCCAGTGCCACCATTTATTACAGACTTATGCAATGCCAGCCCCGTCAGGAAGTAGATGCAGGATGAGGGAACCCTCAATCTCTGGTAAGAGTGGCTCTGATTAGTGCCTTGGTGAAGGAAATTTGTTACATTTTATTAGTGTGTGATTCAGCAGACAGGTGCATCTCAATAAGATTGAATGTGTGGAAAGTCATTATTTCAGTAATTTCAACAAACAAGTGTGAAATCGGTATGAAATAAATTCAAGCACACCGCTGGACGAGTTTAAGTCTTTGTTTTTTTTTAATTGTGGTGATTTTGGCTCACATTTAACCCACCAATTCACTATCTCAACAATTAGAATACTTCATAAGACCAATAAAAAAAAAAATTTTTAGTGAATTGTTGGCCTTATGGAAAGTATGTTAATTTACTCTACATGTACTAAGTACTTGGTAGGGGCTCCTTTTGCTTTAAATACTGCCTCAATTCAGCGTGGCATGGATGTGATCAGTTTGTGGCACTGATGGAGTGGTATGGAAGCCAAGGTTTCTTTGACAGTGGCCTTCAGCTCATCTGCTTTTTTTGGTCTATTGTTTCTCATTTTCCTCTTGACAATGCCCCATAGATTCTCTATTGGGTTCAGTTCTGGTGAGTTTGCTGGTCAGTCAAGTACACCAACACCATGGTCGTTTAACCAATTTTTGGTGCTTTTGGCATTGTGGGCAGGTGCCAAGTCCTGCTGGCAAATGAAATCAGCATCTTCAAAAAGTGCTGTCAGCCGAAAGGAAGCATGAAGTTCCTCCAACTTTTGGTAAAGGTGCCGTGAAGTGGTTTTCAAAACACAATGGCCCAACACCAGCAGGGAAAATTGCACCCAAAATCATTCACAGAATGTGGAAAATACACTGGAACTCAGCAAACTGTGCTTGAGATCTCCACTTCGGGTTCAGGAGTGGCGTAACAGAGGATACAGACAACATGTAGCCAAAATCCTTGACAAGTCTGTGTGTGGGCTCTGAGCTTGGACCCAGCCAGTCCATTCCTTGGTGAAGTGTCACTCAAATTCTTGGTCCGATTGCTGACAATCCTCATAAGGCTGCGGTTCCTTCGGTTGGTTGTGCATCTTTTGCTTCCACACTTTTTCCTTCCACTCAAATTTATGTTAACGTGTGGATTACAGCCACTCTGTGGAAACAGCCAGCTCTGCAATGACTGTTGTGGGCTTACCATCTTGTGAAGGGTGTTTGTCAATGATGGGCTTATGGAAACGTCGATACAGCTTCTCCCATGATGTGTAGCCTAGCGCGAACCAAACTGAGAGGACCATTGAAGGCTCAGGAACACCTTAGCAGGTGTTGAGTGGGGTTAAGTGATGGGCATGTCCCATATTGAAATGGTTGAAATTGTGGGTTGTGTTAAATTTGAGCCAAATCCTCAACAAGTAACAGAACCAAGACTGAAACTACTCAGTCTGTGGCACTTGCATTATGTTATACACAAGTTTCACAATTTGAGTTGAATTACTGGAATAAATGAACTTTTCCACAACATTCTAATTTGAGATGCACCTGTATATATGTAGCGCTTTTTATTAAAAGAATAATTAACCTGACTACTCTCTCATAATAATTAACTAACCCTCATATTAATAGCCTACACACATAGATTTAACAGCGTTCTCATTATGCGTCAATGCGCCAGCCATTTTGAAAGATCTACCAGATGAAAGTTTGAAACAAAGCAGACCTACACTGAGTGCACCTTAACTAAAATGCTACACTCAAAAATCTGAAAAATCAGCCCAAATCTCACTATTCACAAAATGTATCTATATTTAGTTTATTGTGTTAATAGATGGTCTGAACTGTAAATTACAGAAAGATTAGGCAATAGTGCAAAGGGAAATGTGATTAAAATAACAGCATTGATTGAACATCACATTTTCATATTAGCCTAATAATGAAACTTGGGGTTCTGTGAGTATATAACCTATTATCTGTCATGTGCAGCTGGTGATTTCTAAGTTCGTGTGTTTCCATTATGATCTGAACTCAGGGGAACTGATTTACATAAAGCTAAAAATATGAGGCACATGGTGCAGGTGTATCCTGAGTGAGAGTCATGAACGTGCTGCATGAAAGAAAATGCAAACAAATGTGCATGCCAAAGATTTTTAATTGCAGAACCAAAACCAAAAATTAAAGTGCATAATCATTGTCAGATATGATGTAGCTACTGAAGTCACACAGTTCACATAACATGAACAGAAATAAAGACAAAACATCTGATATTTTCATTCAGAACCTTTTTCAACACTGTGAAACTGAGATACTTTTCTTAGTGAATTTTGAACCCACTGACACTTCACATGAAAAATCTGCATTATCCATCCAGTCAGACGACTCGATGGTCAGATAGCTGCTCATTTTGAAGGTTTTGTCTTGCTGTTTCTCAGTAGGACTGCTCCAAACTCCATCTGTAACAGAGTGACCATTGACTGACCAGGTGTCGTGCACCACAGAGCTACTGAAATATCCTCAGCCAGACACACGAGTGTAGCTTTACTCTCCTTCAGAGCCTCAGCGGACGAAGACAAGAGAGTCAGAACAGGAGGAGTGAGAGGGAAGTCTGGAGAAAACAGTCAACAGTAAACAGTGCATTTATGAATAGGCAATATAATATAATATATGTATCACTTGGTATGTAAAAGGATAATTTAAATGATAAATGTAAATTGAATACTAAATTATATAGACTTTAATACTGAACATATCCTTATTTTGTCACTAACAAATAAAGGAACATTATACCTACATATGAGGGTAAATAATAAGCCTTTAAAAACATCTACACAAACTTCTACAAAATATTTAAAATAAAGATTCATTTTAAATAAAGGCCTATACAGTGTATATATATTAACTTGAAAAAAATCTCAAAAGTTGAGCAAAAATATTGTAATTTGTGTTTTAATTGTCCAATAATAATACATTAAAACTAATACAAATAAGTCATGTGTCTGAACAATAATCAAAAGTAAAACTTACCGATCACATTGAGTTTTGTTCCTTGGCCGAACACGTACTCACTAACAGAGCTGTCCCATGTCTTACAGTAATACACTGCAGAATCATCCACATCCACATTACTGATGATCAGACTACAATCTGATTTAGATTAATGTGTTGATGTGAACTTAGGAACAGAGAAACCAGATCCATATGTAGGTGAGCTCCAGCTATAACCAAGCATTACCACAAACTGAGGAACTCCTGCGGGAGTCTTTTTGTACCATCCAGCATCATGATCAGTTACTGTCAGTCCAGTTTAGCTGTTTCTCCTTTATTTACTGTGATTAATGGACTCTGAGTCAATACAGTCACTCCACTGACACCTGCAGAATAAACACAGCCCTTACATGATATTGAGTGTCGAATCACTTTAAATCATCAGATCTGATGAACACTTACAGGTCAGAAGAGTGAAGAAAGTGTAGAATATTGTGATCATCTTGTGATTTGGTGTTGATGTGTGAAGATGAGCAGTGCTATAGAATAATGCTGAGATCAGATCAGAGAGAGACTCTAAGACAGTAAAGAGAAAGACCTGCCCACCTCACACAACACACACTCACTCACTTCAAAAAATATTCATCTGAAATATCTATTCATCTCTAAAAATATTAATAAAGATGAGTTTGTTTATTTAACAGATTTGGAGAAATTTCACGTTGCATCACCTCCTCAGTCTGTGAAGAGACACAAACAGAAGTGAAACACTCACTCGAGCTCAGCTGACTGTGTGCTTTACACGTTTAATTCATGGAGAAATGATTCCGATTCAAACACAATAACACTGTTTTAGTCTTCATGTTAGTTGTGTTTGACTGCTGTGCTGTGTATTAAAGTGCTTTGAAACACAATCTCATATGTGGCTGTTGTTATCTGCAGGTGTCGGTGACTGTGGAGAATCCTGCTGTAGTCAATCACAGTGAATGAAGCACATAAAGTCACTCTGAACACGAACACATGGATCTACTGATGACGGACGCTAAAGGAAAACGTTCCTTACAAACCCTCGGGACTTTCTGTCTTCTGCACTCTCAGAAAAATAGGTACAACAGCTGTCACTGGGGCGGTACCTTTTCAAAAGTTACACTTTTGTACCTTTTAGGTGCTAATATGTACCTTTAAAGGTACCATTATGGACTATTTTGGTACATAGGGTGTGCCTTTTGAAAAGGTACCGCCCCAGTAGCAACTTTTGTACCCTTTTTTTCTGAGAGTGTGAGGAGCACATGTTACATTACAAATGTTAAATTACAGGACAGATTAGTATCTGTGATTAGTTTTTAATTTTTCATGAATCTAAGATGTGAAGTAGTGCTCTTGTCATCTGTTGTCTAGAAGCAGAAGTGAATGTGAGCGGTGAGGAGGTTTTTGTCATGCTGTGAATCACTGTGATACGTACTCACTAACAGAGCTGTCCCATGTCTTACAGTAATACACTGCAGAATCATCCACATCCACATTACTGATGATCAGCTGATAGTCAATATCTGACTGAGCTTTAGATGTGAAGCGGCTAGAGGTAAAACCATCTCCATATTTATCAGGGGAGCTGTGAGAATAATAGTATCTCAACACAAACTGAGGAGTTGCGTTTGGAATCTGTTTATACCAGCTGACATAATAATTCTCTGCCTTTTCAATGTTACAGTCCATAGTCACAGATCTACCTTTTTGTTCTGTCAGTATTGGAGGTTTCTGTGAGACCACTTTCACACATCTGACACCTAAAATGAATCAAATTAATTTCATCAACCTTGACATCCCCAAGAGAACAACATGTTTAGAGTGAAATGTGTAACTTACATGACAGAAGAGAGAGAATAACAGTAACACAGTAGAATATTATCAGCATCTCGACTGTGATGAGCAGATTAAGTTTAGAGGAGAGATGAAGAGAATGAGAGAGTGAGATACTCATATAGAGAAGAGAAACTCTGAAAGAGGGAGGATCAGAGTTCAGCCAATCACTTCATATCCTAACGGGGAAATGGACACTAATATTCTGAGTTATTTTACATATGGGGAAAAATCATAATGTTTTCATCATTCCTACAAAATGAATGTTAGTTTAATGACAAATTCTCTAAGTGACATAGAGAAATTAATTTATAGGCTAATACTAATGTTAGATTTGCACTAAAAATACTCAAACAAATATTAAAACGGTTTCAAATGATGCAGCTAAAATATTCAAATAAATAGTGTTCATTAAATTATTCAAACTTACACTCATAAAAATAGAATTATTTAGAAGATGTATTTGGCATCTGTGTCTCCAGGAAGAACCTTTAACGTCAATGAAATTTTTAGACAAAAAGTTCTTATAGTGGAAAAAGAGATAGCATAGGCCGGTTGGGTTATGGTTCTTTTATTTATAATTATAGTATGGTTCAGAATGCATGTTCTTCTACGACCCCACCCACACACTTTTTTTTTTTTTTTTGAACACCGTTAAACGCCAGAGCACCTGCAGGCCTGTAAGACCATAAATAATGAGAACAGAGAAACCTCACAATTTGCATACAACTATAAATGTCACTATCGAAAAATATTTTTGATCTGATTCTGAAGGGCAGGATGTAGCTGCACATGTAAGGGTTCACATTTACTATAATACAGTATAAAGTATAATGTGCACATGTACAGTACTTAACCTGCTACATTTGTCAAAAAAACATCCTGCTTGAAACGTTACTGCATGGAACACTTTACCACAATGCAATGCACTTACAGTAACTATAGGCTACAGTTTTGTCTTCCTGGTTTGCCTTAATACTCCATTAGTCAAACTTTACGTTATCTTAAATAGATTTGTTTGAAGGTTATAGTCAAATAGCTGTTAGAGCATGTGTGTGTGACGAATGAACCAAGCAATGTTTTTATTTCCAAGAAGATAACAACACTAACTGAATTACACATGCAATATGATTTAGATGGTTTAGATGAAAACAGTTTGGCATAGCCTAACCATGTTATTTACAAGGTACTCTTAAAAATAAAGGTGCTTAAAAAGGTTCTTTAAGCGATGCCATAGAATAACCATTTTTGTTTCCACAAAGAACCGTTCAGTCAAAGTTTCTTTAAAGAACCATTTCTTTCTTATCTTTTTGTAATCTGAAGAACCTTCTTCGCCACAAAGAACCTTTTGTGAAACAGACAGGTTCTTCAGATGTTAAAGGTTCTTTATGGTACCATTTAGACAAAAAGGTTCTTCTATGGCATCGTGAAGCACCTTTATTTTTAAGAGTGTATCCTGTCAAAATGTTTTACTGTTTGCTAAATATTAAATAGGAAGGCACAGGCGATATCAACTGTATATTGTAGGGGTCATACTGTTATACCATGGTGGGGTAAAGACATTACAAGAGAAGAGAGTTACGTAATCAGATTATTTTTTCAAGTAACTAGTAAAGTAACACATTACTTTTTAATTTACAAGAGAATATTGGAGTTACTTTTTCAAATAAGTAACAAAAGTTACTTTTTTTTTCCAATTTATTAACTGACAGCTCTCCTGTCCCCATGCTGAGAGAAATCAGATGCTACTGTAGCTCTAAAATAAATATGAATATGCATTAATTCATCTCAATCACACACCACACACAAAAAACAGATTCAGTTCCTCAAAATGAATAAAATAATGCATCCCCCCACCCCCCCCCCCCCCCCCCCCCGAATAGACGCAAACTGCAAAATTAAAATGTTAAACGACACAAATATGCTTTATGTATTTAATTCCATTCTATTAACTAATGGCTTTGCTTCTGACATTCGATGATCCAGTTCAATCATACTAATACGCAAAAATTACTCTAGACAAACATCTTTTTTTTATTGCTAAAGTGTGTTGAATGGTCTTGCATTTCTACTGACGGAGTAAAGTATCCCCTTCGCCTGAGTGCAGTCATTCACTTTTGGGTGAAAGCTTTATATGTGCCAAAAATAGAAGTTTGTTCTTTAAAAACAAACAAGGCAAGCCCTGGCAGATTTAAAAAGTAGCGCAAACGAAAGTAAAGCATTACTTTCCATTAGACACGTAAACTAGTAACCGTTAGTACTACTTTTATGGAGTAACGCAATATTGTAATGCATTACTTTTAAAAGTATCTTTCCCCAACACTGGTTATTACAATAATAGACAGTATACAGAATTTACTTTGTGGTTTCTGCAAACTAGTTACACTGGAACAGAGTCAATCTTCTACAGATCACTAGAGGGCGCCTATCACTAATAAAGAATCACTCATGACGCATGGAGACTTTTATTGTGTAAACAGCGTCGTTGCCTATCCATTTAATGCTCAGGAGTCAGTCGTTTATAAAACAGAAATCTGCGCTCTCGTTTTGATTTCAGTCATTTCAGGTGAAGTGGTCGCCGCGATGTGTTTATTGCTCGGTGCAACTGGAGTAGGAAAAACGCTTTTACTGAAGCGACTACAGAATATCCTTCAGCAGCTGATTAAGTTACACTATCTTGCATGTCGTGCTTCTCTTAATGTAACGTTAGTTCATATCTGCAGCTCGGTACAGTTTGTGCTGCAGGTGTTATTAACCTGTTGATCTGCTGTCATGAGTATGTCTTCTTTATCTGGACTAACAGTTGTGTCAGATGGGCGCACAGGCGGATTTGGGTGAAGCGCCCGTCACGCTGCCCACGGTGAGCTGCTTCTGCCGCGGGGGTCCCGCTCAATAATGCTGCCCCTGTTAGCAAAACAAAGCTTTTCTAAGATTACAGACGCTATATGAGATAAACAGCGTGTCTGAGTGCTAAAATAAAATAGATTGTGCCATCTTGCACTCATACATATTTTGGGAAATCAGTGGAACTGAGGATGCTGTCAATATGATTTTGTAAAACTACACAAAAAGTATAAATATATTACAATATTTTATTAATGTGCATTTTTACTAATATATGTGTATGTGCATTTTTACTAATATATGTTTGAGAGTTCAAAATATGCCGTTAATTCAGAAAAATGTATTTATGTGTGTAAAAAAAAAAAAGATTAAAGTTGACTTAAAGATGAATATTGTGTGTGTGTGTGTGTACCTGTTTTTCTATTCTGGTGGGGATTTAAACCTGAATACACACAGACTCATGGGGACTCATGTCATGGTGGGGACCTAAATTGAGGTCCCCACGGGTAAACAAGCTAATAAATCACACAGAATGAGTTTTTTGAAAATCTAAAAATGCAGAAAGTTTCCCGTAAGGGGTTGGTTTAGGGATAGGGTTGGTGTAGGGCAATAGAATATACGGTCTGTATAGTAGAAAAACCATGACCGCTGGAGAGGCCAACAAGGATAAGCACCAGCGTGTTGTGTGTGCCTACTTAACCATATTTTGGGGACAAGTCTGTACCCAAAAATGAGTTAAACCTGACAAAATCTACAAAAACCTCCCTTTGGGGACGTCTTCATTTGTAAAACTGGCAAAAAATTAATAAAGTAAACAACTTCTGTGAGGGTGTGGGATGGGATTCGTTTATAAAATCTATAACTATCTGTAGAAGAAGGTCTGGTAATGGTCAACGGCGTGATATAAGCTAAGTTACAAGTTCTGATGCTGTTTTAGTGTGTTTTTTTGTTTTTTGTTAGGTCGGCACCAACCTCACAGACCTCATATTCCGGAAGAGGAAGATAACAGTTCGAGAGCTGGGGGGCTGTATGGGGCCCATTTGGCCAAGATACTACTTAGATTGCAGATCTGTTATAGTGAGTGTCAGAAATTCACACTCTCCATCAGCTAGCAGGCCATTTTGTGGTTGCTTTGCAAGAGAAGGTCCATCTGCTTTCACCCTGTCAAATTTTAAGAAAAAAGAATGAATAAAATTAAGAAATATTAAGTTAAACGTGACACAGAAAAATGATAATGTGAAAAAATGCTTTATAAAATAAAAAATAGTACAGAAATCTAAATATAAGAAACATTTGATTTTTGGCAGAAGATAATAGCTTTATTTGTTGGACCACTGGATGTGAAGATTGCTTAAGTTTTGTCTGGACTTCTCTTCATTTCTTTAAAGAGTCGTTGAGAGAGACTGTAGGCACATTTACAATGCGATCATGTTTCTCTTCATGTCTGATATCTATCTGTTATGCATTTCAGTTTGTGGTGGACTGTGCCAACATTGTCCAGATCTCGTCGTCTTGTGTCCAGCTGCTGTCTGTTCTCTCTGCGGAGCCGCTGCAGTCTGCTGCTGTACTCATACTCTTCAACAAGAGGTCAGCTGTCTTCACACTCACTCTTGTTTGTTGATTTAACTGAATAAATCCAGCACTAATTCACGCTAAACCTATCGCTCCTCACTCCACTTCTTTCCTCAGGGATCTTCCTTGCACCATGTCTCTTGTGGAGCTGAAGTCGTTGTTCAGGATGGATGACGTCCTTAGAAGTGCGCTACAGTCGATCTCAACACTAGAGATCAGCGCTCGCTCCGGACAGGGCCTTCAGGAGGTGCTCAGCTGGCTGTTTTCAACCCGCTCTCATGATACAGGATAGATGAGTGCAGAGAACTGCGGGCTAATATTAAATTACAGGTCACAGCAAACAAACATCGGACAAACGTGATGTGAAGAAGATATACTTGTGATGTGAAGATATACCTCTCAGTGCTGTGTGAGCTCAGCTCGGTGCCACACCACGTTTGTGCAAACACACTAATTTGAGAAACAGCTGTGGAAAAATGTAGAACTGGTGGACTTTTGATGACCGTCATGTTGTTCCAAACCCGTATGAGAAGGGCGCCTCGGTTACACGTTATTTGGAAGAAAGAATGGTTGGGCGGTGCATTTCCACACAATAAAAGCTCCACTCTAAGCTCTCAAATCTCATGTGTTCCACTGAAGAAAGTATTGTTTGGAGTATTGGAATATTGCGTTTCTTCAAGTTAAAGAATCTAAACTATAAGCGGCCGTTCACACAGAACATGATTGGTGAAAACGTGGATGGAGCAGTGGAATGGAAGAAAAAGCAGCTCATATAAGCAATAAGCCCCAAGAAGCCATGTTTTACAGTGAATTTATAACAGCTAAAGACATTGTTAGGCACGACGCGGTAGCTGTTGTAAATTCACGGTAAATCACGGCTTCACAGGGCTTACTGCTTTTATAAAACTGTCGTTCCGTATACGTAGGTTTCATAAAATAAAACAAAGCAAATAAAATGTAATGATATTACAAAAAATTCTGGTCGCAAACAGTGTAGTTAGTCAGGAACAGTTGTGGTACAAAGCAAGCATAGGCGGTAACAACGAGTGTGTAGGTGTAGTGATTTACAACAGCTTCTAACGTGGCTCAACCAATCAGAATCAAGCACCGGAACTATTCGTTTTATAACCTCTTTTTTCTTTTTCTTTTATTGAATGCAGCAATTTTAGAATTTTGTGTCATGGGCGAGATGCTAAAAAAGACATGAGTGAACATTCATCTAGCATATCTTTGCATAGAAAAACCAACGCAGTATAATGCAAAAATGCGAGAATGCAGTGGAATGAAAAAAAGCTGTCTATAGACAATTTTTTTAACAAGTTAAACTTATTTTTATTTGAACGCTGCTTTTTAGAACTGTGCCTTGTACAAGTTGCAGAAGATGCCAGGCATGAGCGCAAAGGTCAAAGACGTCCGTCTAGAGCAGTGATCCTCAAATCTGCCTCGCGAGATCCACTTTCCCTCCAACCTAATCGGCAGGAAAGTGGATCTGCGCGAGCAGATTGAGGATGGTTAGAGTAAGGAGCCAAATGTGTACTAAGAGTGACGTAAAAAAAATTAATTTTTATTGAGAGCTCAAAGTAGTTTCTTTTTTTTTGATCAGATTCAGTTATATTCTCTACATCTCAATGCAAAAATAAATGTTAAAAAGACTCTTATGATATGACATGATGGGTCAAATCAAAGGGCATCAGGGACTAACATTGGCCCGCAGACTCTAATGGGAACCTTCAGTCTTAGAGCATTTTAATAAAGAAAACAAACAGAAAAAAAAAAAACATCAGAAGGGAGTGAATGGGGGGGGGGGCATTGGGGATATATCGAGAGTGTTTACTAAAGTTCAACCGATTTTAATGGGAGTGCAATGTATTAGAACGGGTGTAAGCAAAGCAAGAGGTGAGCGTAATGGTCAAAAATCTGTATACTGCCCCCCCAAAATTGTTTTTTTACAAAAATACAAACCTGTGTAAATAGCCCTATGTGATTATGACATGTAGTATAGGCTATATGAGACATTTTGGTCACACAATTTCCATTCTTCAATTTGTGTTACTCCATAGTTTCTAAAATGGGAAAATCACGGAGTAGCGTTAGTTCTGGCAGTCCCGTTAGTCAAGCTCGCATCAGCTGACTGTCAGTTGATCCCATTACCTAGGGAATAGACACCTATCCTAAGGTCCATGTATTATCAGCAGTTTTCTCATTGATCAATAGATAATTACCCTCCATCCCAACTTCCTCCTAGTCAGGTCGGGAAGCAGCCTTCAGGATTCAGCCTTCTGATCAGACTAATTCTAAAATGTGTACATAATTATTGAACTTTAACAATATCTGCAATACATTTGTTGGTTCTGTTCTGTTTACCCTGGGGGGTTATTGCTGCTCTCCCTGCTCTCATCCATGCTAGGCTGCATGGATGCACAGGGAGTTCTTGCCCACGCAAATCCAAACTGTATGCTAATTGTCAATCATCTTTGACGATAGTGGTCCTGACAGAAATAGAATCAATTATGAGTATGTGCGTCCAAATATTTGACTAGCATTGTTTTCGTATATTTAAGAAAAGGCAATCCAGAGGTAGAGAGCATGAACCATAAACAAACACAAACCAGACATGTCATTCATTTTCATCTTCATCCTTGTATTTGATGAGCAACATGTGCAACAGTCTCATATTCTTACATTCTGTTAGTATGTGGCATCAATTCAATCTGAACACCACGGTAAGTACATTCTCTTGCTGGAAGGTCTATTCATTCAACAGTCAGTGCCCAATATTACAAAATCATTATTTATACTTTACATTTTGCTGCTTAAATTATTGGCCACAAAATCTTAGTCGCTTTTATCCGTCATTCTGGTGTCAGTGACCCATCAGGATTTGATCGGCTGTTCACAGATACCAGTCATGTCAAGAAAATAAAAGGACAGCATTGAAAGTCATCAGATACTCCAGACCAATAAAGGGACACTAAAGCAGAGCTAGAAATTGGTGCAGGAAATCAGAGAATATAATAAAACTGTATGAGAGGCTTTGGACTTGTGCTTGGTTATGTACTGGGTTTTATGGTATGAGTAACAAGTGTGTTATCCTTTCCAAAAACTATTATAATACTTAAAGGTGACACTGATGCTGTGGGAGTTGGATTAAATATTCTTAACCTTTAAATTATGCCACTTATTTGTCATTTCTTATTAAGCCGACATCAATCTGTATCGCCCTGTAATGCATAGTTGACATTCACACATGATTATAGTTCAGGGGCGTTCACACATACAGTGATTTATGACCGGAGGTCGTCGAGTGGCTGTATTGGCGGTCACTGTGGATGTTCTTATTGCTGGATGTTATTGGTGGGCTGCACAACTGGCCAAATCTTTTGAAAATCTGATTACAAATGGGACGTAGGGTCAGTAAAGTGTTTTAACTAAGCCTTTATATGTGCAGAGACAATATAAAGAGCTGTTAATTTGATTAAAGGCCTTTGATATACTCACATCAAAGGTATTTTTCATTCTTCACTTAGGAGTAAAAAGACATTTGAAATACCTGAGTTAGGGAACATGCTAAATGCCGCCCACCCTGCTGGGAGTGCGTTTAGATGAATATGTAAATATGTGTTGCACGCTTTCAACTCAATTTCTACTATAACGCAGATGTGTGTTCATGTTTTTTTTTAAGTAATGGACGTCTTGATGGACTGAACAGAAGAGATGAACCAGAGAAGATATCCATGTCAAAGAAGGCGGAGCCACAGAGCCACACCCACTTATTACGTAATCGCCATGGACTAATGCTAGTTTAAATGTGTTTATTGACTGAATTTTCCAGAAAGTTTGCTTTGGCAAGCTGTTTGGAACTCCCAAAACTAACTGTAAACGAACTTTATTTTGTCCTGATTTTGTTTGAAATGACATCAGCTTGTCTTTTGATTCCGATTTGAAGTATATCAGGGCCTTAAAGGCCGTGACACGCCAAGCCAATGCCCAATGTCAGGTCGTCATTGAATGTCTGTTGGCTTAGTTTTTGCGATGTGTGCTACATCGTTGAATCAACATTTAACTAAATGGAGCTGAATAATGGAGGCACTGTTGTAAAGCTACTATACAACTGAAATTAAAAGAATAGTTCACCCAAAAATTCTGTCATTAATTACTCACCCTCATGTCGTTCCAAACCCGGAAGACCTTCGTTCATCTTCTGAACACAAATTAAGATATTTTTGATTAATAAAGTCATTCTTTTTGTTTTCTTTGTGCACAAAATGTATTCTCGTAGCTTCATATGAGAGTTACTATTTTACTATTTTAACAATGTCCTTACTACCTTTCTAGGTCTTGAACGTGTCAGTTATATTATTGTCTATGGGAGGGTCAGAGAGCTCTCAGATTTCATCAAAAATATCTTAAATATGTTCCGAAGATGAACGAAGGTCTTAACGGGTTTGGAATGACACGAGGGGTAATTAATAAACAGAATTGTAATTTTTTTGGGTGAACTATGCCTTTAATTTTCTAATTAACAAATTTTACAATGCAAGACTGTTATATTTATGTTTATTACCATGAAGCTGCTTTGAAGCAGTATAGCGCTATATAAATCAATTTAACTTGACTAGTCATCAGAATTTCTGGCGTTGACGGATTTTGGCTATTTGCGCGTTATGAAATGCACGAGATAAAAACTAAAGTGATGAAGGCAAGCAAACGACAAAGTCAGGAGGGCACATACAGAAGGTTTTGTTTGCGGTTTGTATATTAACAGTCGTAGCTCTTCCCCCCTTTTTTTTACAAGTTTTGTTTTTATTTTTTGATAATACAACTACTGCCACCTGCTGGTGGGAGATACTTCGTAAGTCCATAGACTGTATAAAAACATGGACGTAGTGTCCGTGACGTCACCCGTAGGTTTCCGAAGAGCATTTTTGAAGCCTAAAGTAGGCGAGCCGGCCGTCGTCATCTTGGCTGCGCGTCACTCCCGGATAATCGAAAATGGGCAAAGAGGTGGGAGCTGGTTGCTGAAACCACACCCACCTAGCTCGATGCCGGTGACAGCAGCAGAAATCCACCTGTCACTCAAGTGGCCACGCCCCCTCAACTACAAATTCACCCCCCTCACAGTTGTCATGAAGGGCAAAATTAGCTATATAGACCAAAATCATTTTTTGAACCAGGCTGTAAACATGTTTTTTTCTGCTGTAAAGTTGGCCATTTTAACATGGGGAGTCTATGATTGACTCCCTTTTGTAGCCAGCCTCTAGCGGCCAGTTGACGAATTACAGTTTATGTCACTTCCGTGTTGGCTTCACGAGAGAGTGCGGGAGGTTGCCGCTTGGTTCAGATGCAGGCAACGACACAGTTGGTTTTTGCCACTGCTAATTCTTTGACATTGGCTTGGTGTGTCTGGGACTTAACAAAAGTTATTGTTTTTAGGGGTTTTTGACAAGTTCTTCAATGTCAGTTTGGTGGGTCTGGACTTTAACAAACTTCTGCATCTTATTGAAACTCACTAAAGTATCTCACAGGATATGGATCATATGTGCACCAGTGTCTACTGGGTTCCACAATACATGACTGCTTATTTGCATAATATTGAACTTTTCTCAACTTTGTCACATCACTGTATATGGCCACATAGCTTCACCATTTGTCACCACTGTTGAAAATGACAGATTTTTGTCACTGGAAACCACTATACGTGTGAACGCCTCTTACGACTGACTGCATAGTGCAAAACTAGGAAGCTGTGAAATAAGCAAAGATATTTAAAAAAATGTGTTCCAGTTTTAAGTCAAGTCGGTGGTTAAATTGTCATTTCAAAAGCTTGTTTGGATCTGCTCATAGGAACGGGTTCTGATTGTGTTGGTCTGGATCTCCAAGCGTGGATGTCCTTGACAGGGGTAGCAGCGGCTGCGGCAGGTGTCCGGGGACCAGCGGCGGGACCTGCACAGATTGTGTGAAGGTAGTAGGCAGGGAGCTGGGCTGGTTGCTGGAAGCCATGGGCAGAGAGGCATTAAATGGGAGGGATGTGGGTACAGGAGATGTGGAGCTGGGGCGCATCTGATTTAGTGTGAGACGGGCCGGTTCCTGTTGGAACGGATTAGAGGCCGATGGAGCAGTTATTCCTAAATGGGAAAGAGTCCGCAATCAGTTAAAATGTTATGGATTTAGACATACATGACAACAAGAAGTTTGATAATGATGCATTCAGACCTGATAAAAATGGGTTGAAGTTCTTGGAAGGAGGGTTGGAGGGAATCAAAGAATCCAGGTTGACGAGTGAAGCTCCGGTGGGACCCAGAAATGCCTCTGGAGTACTGCAGGTTCGAGGAGCTGTTTTTGGTAGACCTTCGCCAAGGGAAGACATATCAAAACGCTCAGGACTACTGTGACCATTTATATTTGCCTGACCTCCATCCATAGCCTCATCAAAAAGATCGTCATCTAAAAATATGATTAAAACGTAAAAGTAATGAGCTAAAAAATAAATAAATTATATAATACAAAATGCACATTACTATTCAAAAGTTTGGGGAATGTTCCATTTTTTATGTTTTTGAAATAAGTCTCTTATGCTCACCAAGGCTGCATTTATTAAGTCAAAAATACAGTAAAAACTGTAATATTGTGGAAATATTATTACAATTTAAAATAACTTTTTTATTTGAATATATATTAAAATGTAATTTATTCATGTGATTTAAAGCTGAATTTTCAGCATCATTAATCTTCAGTGTCAAATTATCCTTCAGAAATCATTCTAATATGCCGATTTGCTACTCAAAAAACATTTATTATCAATGATGAAAACTGTTGTGTTGCTTCATATTTTTAAACCGTGATTTTTTTTTTCAGGAATCTTTGATGAATAGAAAATTTACCTTTTATAACATTGAAAATGTCTTTACTATCACTTTTGATCAACTTTGTGGTTTTGCAGAATAAAAGCATGAATTTTTAATTTTTTTTTGTCTTACAGACCCCAAACTTTTGAATAGTAAATGTAAAATATTTCTATATGACATAAAATCAAACTATTCACAAAAAATAAAAAAGGGAATAAAAGAAATATATTATAATAGTAATACGTGATTATTAATATTAATATATTAAAACAAATAGAAAAAAAAATCAGTTAAGAAGAACAGAGTCGTTGTGATTGCCTGAGGGACTTCCTGCCCGAGGGGATGGGGTTTTGAGAGGGCCAATAGATCCTTGTTTGTCTGCTACTAGAGGAGAAAAGGGGTCCACTCCAGTTCCTACAGAATTTACAACAAATCTAAAATGGTTGGACTTCTATAGAATCAACAGCATCTTCAGTTAGTGTATTTAGTATATTTAGCATCTTTAGTTATAATCTACATTGATATCTAGAAGCTGAAGTTTGTACCACGTGCGGGGGAGATCCAGGTCTGATTCATGGATGCAGGGCTCGGGGCGTTCTGAGGGGCATCCCATGGGTCTGGATGTGGCTGTCGCTGCGCCCAAGGCTGGGAATGAACACTTGATGCCGGTGGTGCCATCCATGAGCTTCCATGCTGACGGCTTAAAGAGCTGGGTTCTCCTTCAACACAATCCAGCAGGTGTGTGCAGTTCAGATCAATAATGCATTATTATTAAGGCAATATTGCTGGAAATTTACAAAGGTGCACCAAGTAATTTTTTGTTTATGTTTCATTGGCTAAAACAACAGTGGTCTTCATACTGACACATATCAGTGTGGATCAGTGGTTCTCAACCTGGTGTCTGACATCCACTAGAGGGCCTCAGCACACTACTAAAGGGCCGGATAATAGATTAATATTTATGAGACAAAACAAGGTTTAAAATAGGGATGTGCAAGATGACTAATTTCATATGTTTAAGCTGAAATTTTGTAAATGACTAGTCCAACAACCCCCTAGAAGACTGTATTGTATATGCAATCCATCTGAAGTAGCTTATCAAATAAATGAATGAAATATCATGCTGAACCACATTTACTTCCAGTCAGAGTCCTGTGCGTCCAGGTTTGAAAAGTGTTTAAAAAGTATCTGTGCACATGATGCATGGCAGAGAGCAAAATAGCAAGAAACCTTGATGTGTAAAACGAATGCATGTAAGCTGAGGTAAAATTAATTGATATTGTTTTCTGCTCCAAATATACACTTTTCAAAATTACATATTGATTTTACAATGTAACATTAGCATTGCTGTAATTTAAATGTAGCCTTTGTAAAAAATAAATAACATAAAACAAAACATATACAGTGGGGCAAAAAAGTATTTAGTCAGCCACCAATTGTGCAAGTTCTCCCACTTAAAAAGATGAGAGAGGCCTGTAATTTTCATCATAGGTATAACCTCAACTATGAGAGAAAATGAGAAAAAAAAATCCAGAAAATCACATTGTAGGATTTTTAAAGAATTAATTGGTAAATTCCTCGGTAAAATAAGTATTTGGTCACCTACAAACAAGCAAGATTTCTGGCTCTCACAGACCTGTAACTTCTTCTTTAAGAGGCTCCTCTGTCCTCCACTCGTTACCTGTATTAATGGCATCTGTTTGAACTCGTTGTCAGTATAATAGACACCTGTCCACAACCTCAAACAGTCACACTCCAAACTCCACCATGGCCAAGACCAAAGAGCTGTCAAAGGACACCAGAAACAAAATTGTAGACCTGCACCAGGCTGGGAAGACTGAATCTGCAATAGGTAAGCAGCTTGGTGTGAAGAAAATCAACTGTGGGAGCAATTATTAGAAAATGGAAGACATACAAGACCACTGATATCTCCCTCGATCTGGGGCTCCACGCAAGATCTCACCCTGTGGGGTCAAACTGATCACAAGAACTGTGAGCAAAAATCCAAGAACCACACGGGGGGACCTGGAAATGACCTGCAGAGAGCTGGGACCAAAGTAACACAGGCTACCATCAGTAACCCACTGCGCCACCAGGGACTCAAATCCCGCAGTGCCAGACGTTTCCCCCTGCTTAAGCCAGTACATGTCCAGGCCCGTCTGAAGTTTGGTAGAGAGCATTTGGATGATCCAGAAGAGGATTGGGAGAATGTCATATGGTCAGATGAAACCAAAAATAGAACTTTTTGGTAAAAACTCAAACTTGTCGTGTTTGGAGGAGAAAGAAAGCTGAGTTGCATCCAAAGAACACCATACACCATACCTACTGTGAAGCATGGGGGGAAACATCATGCTTTGGGGCTGTTTTTCTGCAAGGGACAGGATGACTGATCTGTGTAAACGAAAGAATGAATGGGGCCATGTATCGTGAGATTTTGAGTGAAAACCTCCTTCCATCAGCAAGGGCATTGAAGATGAAACGTGGCTGGGTCTTTCAGCATGACAATGATCCCAAACACACCACCCGGGCAACGAAGGAGTGGCTTCGTAAGAAGCATTTCAAGGTCCTGGAGTGGACTAGCCAGTTCCAGATCTCAACACCATAGAAAATCTTTGGAGGGAGTTGAAAATCCGTGTTGCCAAGCGACAGCCCCAAAACATTACTGCTCTAGAGGAGATCTGCATGGAGAAATGGGCCAAAATACCAGCAACAATGTGTGAAAACCTTGTGAAGACTTACAAAAAACGTTTGACCTCTGTCATTGCCAACAAAAAGTATATAACAAAGTATTGAGACGGAAAATTTTGTTATTGACCAATACATGTTTTTAGAATCAGAATCAGAATCAGAAGAGCGTTATTACCAAGTATGTTTACACACACAAGGAAATTGACTTGACGACAGGAGCTTCCAGTATAGAAGAAAGTACAAACATAGTGCAGACATACATGATAGTGTAGACATAAATAGGAATAACACAGTAGGGATGTAATATAAAACGAATATAATAAAAAAATAAAAAGAAAAAAAAATAAAAAAAATTGAAAAATTGAATAATGTACTATATACAGAAATAGAAGTATAGGAAAAAATTTAATTGCAAATTGTTTCCACCATAATTTGCAAATAAATTCTTTAAAAATCCTACAATGTGATTTTCTGGATTTTTTTTCTCATTTTGTCTCTCATAGTTGAGGTATACCTATGATGAAAATTACAGGCCTCTCTCATCTTTTTAGTGGGAGAACTTGCACAATTGGTGGTGACTAAATACTTTTTTTCCCCACTGTATGTGCAAACACAAATGTAATGCAATGTAAATGACTAGTGTTTCCAATGTCCATAGCAGATTTTGGTCAACTAATTGACTAGTTTCACACATTTCTAGTTTAAAATAATCTAAAACACCTAAAAACAAGATGTAACCATGTTTCTGATTTTAATTTGTTCCCTTAATAACTGCCATTTTAACTTGATCTATGACAACCTGGATATACAAATGTATATCCATTTGTGAATTATAAAATATTTTATTGGGTAGAAATTGCTATTTGAGCATCAAAATTATTTACAAAAAAAAAAAAAAAAAAAATGTTATGACAAACTAGGAAACTCATGTAAAGTATTTGGTAATAAAAAGTGTAAAACATGAGGGACATTCATTTACTGGAATTATGAATTATGAAATTATTTTAGTTTCTGTACATAAAAAGTTTGAAAATGAGCAGCTAAGCTCATTATAGCAGAAGTATCCGGAATATTTTGGGGTGCCTTGGAGTAAAATAGGTTAAGAGCCACTGGCAGAGTTGCAGCACACATTTTTGGTTACACGTGTCATTGAGGAACGCCTATACTAATCTCTATTCACAGACGTATTCGTCATCCATGATTCATTTCTTTTGAAACTGAAAGAGTCCAAATGCAAGTAAAAACTGGCTATGACAAGTAAATGAATTCTTACTCCAGTTTGCCAGCGGCTTTTAAGGCTATGAGAAATGATTTCTATGATGTGACGACTGACACAATGACCTGTGCTAAAATATTTCGGGCAAAAATGTCATTTTAAATAAAAATAATGATCATGTTGCATTATCTTGCTTATGTGAGGGCAACCAGAGTTCAAACCCCATTGGCTGGTGTACGGCTAAAAAAAGTAATTTTGGTATTGTGATCACAAGGCAGCCACCATAAAAAGCGACATCTTATGTAGAATATTACATAGAATAAAAGCACCTCGTTATTTTAAACATATCTGTCAAAAATAAATACTTGGTGGACCTTTAATGTTTAAGAGTGCAAATTGCTGATATACAATCTTATTAGCTTACCTAGTCTATCCCAGGGGTCAGACCTCAGAGGACCAGCCTGGGCTAAGCCACTATGGCCTCCGGACGAATCCCAAGAATTGGCAGCAGAGGGCACATCAGAAGCTGGAGCAAAAATATCTGCAAGATCCAGCATGGCAGACTGCCAAAGGAAAGGACAGAAAAGCACTTTCAGCACATTCAAAAAGATTTTTTAGGTCAATACGGCATGCATCTATACACAAGCGTTCACAAAAACCTTGCAATGGGGACATTTAACTGCAGTAGAGTACCTTGAAATTATGTGACAAATTAAAAATGAACGGGCCAAAGCACATTAAGTCTTCTCAAGTAGTGATCAGAATTTTTAACAAAACTTTTTTCCCATATGCTTCTAAGGGAAGCAGAATGGTGGTCCACACCTCACTGTACCTGTCTGTGTCTTTTTCCTCTTATTTACAGTAGAAATGGCTACACATGATTTGTCAATCTGTTCCTAGTAAAGCATTCATAAGACTCATTTATAAGTGCTTATAAATAGCAAACAGGTTAAAAGAGTCTCATACTCTTCCTCCTTTGGCCTCCAATTCTCGTTTGCTCTCCTCAAGTGCTTTCTGGAGCAACGACTCGTCTCCCTGCCGGCTTCGCTCCTCCTAGAAACCAACATACATAAAAGACGTCTCAGAGTTCAAGACATCCTTAAGAACACAACTAGCAAGTGCACACAGTCATCCTATTATACTTTTTTCATTATTTAATTTAGTTACATGTGACCAGTTAGTTTTATATGACCATTTGTTTCTTCTGCACTCCTTTTGACAAAATGCATGTTTGTTGTCACGTTCAAGATAGTTTTTAATTCCCTCATCCTTCACAAAACTGAAAGACACCATTAAAACTGATAGAATCGGAATAAAACTACCATGAAGGTAGTTTAAAATAAACTTCAGGCGCTTCCTAATGTTGGGATATGCAGAGCTGTAGGTGCTACATACAACCGGGAACAGCACAGGGTTTGACGAACTAACTGCAGCTTTTATTTTCAACAGCTCTTTTTGTATCAGAAATAATAATATGTATCCTACTTATTTCATATTTGCTCACTATGGTCGTGTCTGACAGCTGTTTTGCTGCCCAGCCAGTCAGTGACTAAACAGGTAGTGTTTTAGTATGAAATCACCTCCTGAGGAAACTGGTCTGGACTGGACTCAGTTCACTTCCAACACACCATAGCATGACAGATAACCAAATTAATATTTAATGACTACAGTGCTTTTTTCTCAATAGAAATTGAATCACGAGTTGAAAACTATTTATTATTTATAAACTAATTTAATGCACTGCTGCCTTTAAAAAAACGAACAGATGAAGATATCGGAGTAGACAGCATGTTAGAAAAATGTGAGGCTGTATCTGAGAGTACCTTGATGCCTTCCTACCTCTGGATATACTGCCTGAAAAACCAGCCACTTTTCCTCTTTTGGACACAATAAATAAATGGCCAGCTCAAGGATTTCAGAACAAGTCATTTTGGCAGTTTAGTTTCAATAAATGGTTCTTTTGGTTTGGGAAGAATGTTGTGAGTTCTAAAAATTACAGCATGTTTTCAAAGTACATTGAGCTCAAAGGAAAGGAAAATCTGATTCCATCATAAAATGACCCCTCTAGGCTCTAGGCTACTTGCGGGATTCCTAGAAAAATACAATCTTGGTACAAATACCTATGCAACTGTGTGCAATTGAAAGGTTAAAACACTGAAGTATGGCCAGTTAATACTGATGCAATTAATAATAAAAAATTGTGAACACAAATTCTGAACATACTTGATAGATGCTGATAAAGTGTAATGCGAAGGATTAATACGTATTTGTAAACCTTTTTTTTTTCCACCAGAATTTCAGATAAATAATGCACCATATTAAAAAACAGAGGAAAAAGCACTATGCATTTTGTAGAAAATTTAGAAATTATTCCTTACTTTCTGTTCAGCCCTGTTATGCTGTAACATTTGCCTTCTTAAAAATGGTTTAATATTTCTAAAATCAAAAAAGTCTTTATAACAATATGGTTTAAACAGAAATAGGTTTTCTTTAACTTGTTCTTAAAGGGTTAGTTCACACAAAAATGAATATTAGGCTGCGTTTTACTCACCCTAAAGTCATCCTAGGTGTATATGACTGTATATGTATGAATCCAGTCAGAGTTATATTAAAAAATTATCTTTGATCTTTCAAGCTGTTTCATGCCACTCAGCGGGTGTTGCATGCATCAGTCCAAAAGAAGTTAAATAAAAAGCACCCATCCATTAAAAAAAGTGCCTCGCACGACTCCGGGGGGTGAACAAAGGCCTCCTGTAGCAAATCGATGTGTTTTTGTAAGAAAAATATCCACATTCAAAACGTAATAATCACTTGAATCTAGCTTGCGCTCACTGTTGTACACGGAATCAGCTCCGGGCGGATGACGTATGAGTTCAGAGTTGCGCATGCGCCGCTCAGAAGTGACACACGCGGAAGCGCAGCTGAGAGATCAAAACAAAACAACGGTCACTATTTATTAGAAGTACAAAACTATGATTTGGAAGAATTTCGATATAAGCCAGAGGAGACTGGTTTTCTTTGGCTAAAGTAAGGAAACTTTGCTTCCTTTGCTCCTGTTAATAAATGTTGGTTTTCACGAGACTCACCGCCGCATGCGCAACGTTGACCTTATACGTCATTCCCCCGGAACTGCTTCGTGTACAACTGTTGGCGCAAGCTACATAAAGTTATTATTACGTTTTGATATGGATATATCTTCCAAAAACACATTGATTCGCTACAGGAAGCCTTTATTCACCCCCCCCCTTAGCGTGTTGAGATGGCGTTTTTAAATGGATGGGCGCTTTTTATTTTACTTCTTTTGGACTGATGCATGCAGCACCCGCTGAGTGCCATTAAACAGCTGAAAGATCAAAGACAATTTTTAATATGATTCGTCTGAAAGAAGAAAGTCATATACACCTCGGATGGCTTGAAGGTGAGTAAATCATAGGGTAATTTTCATTTTTGGGTGAACTAACCCTTTAAAAGCAATTCAGCGACTTTATCTATTAATACCAAGCGGCAACCTTCCCCTCTCTCTCTTGAATCCAACATGGAGGTGACTTAAACTGTAATTCATCGACTGTCCGCTAGAGGCTGGCTGCAAAAGGGAGTCAATCCCGTAGACTCCCCATGTTAAAGTGCCCAACTTTACAGCAGAAAAAAATTATGTTTACAGCCTGGTACAAAAAGTTATTTTGGTCTATATAGCTAATTTTGCTCTTGATGACAACTGTGAGGGGGGTGAATTTTTTTTATAACTTATCCGTTTAAATTATATTAAGCCTTAAAGTTCAGCATAATTAAGGGCGTGGCCACTTGAGTGACAGGTGGATTGCCGCTGCTGTCACCACCGTCAAGCTAGGCGGGCGTGGCTTCAGCAACCAGCTCCCGCCTCTTTGCCCATTTTCGATTATCCGGGAGTGACGCGCGGTGATGCGCTGCCAAGATGGCAATGGCCGCCTCCACCCACTTTTGAGCTTCAAAAACGCTCTTTTTTCTTAAATCATACTCGGGTTACTACGGGTGTTTTTATACAGTCTATGGTAATAACACACTTAAAGTGCACTTTGTATAGATTTGATAGAAATTACATTAAAGTATTAAAGCATTTAAAAAAAGCATTAAAGTGGGTCAAAAAAGCAATCTAAATTCAGATACCAGCATATATGAATATAAGTATATTTCAGTATATTTTGCTAAAGTGCATGCTAAAGTGTACTTCTTTATCACAAGGGTTGCCAAGATACATAAATACTATTAAAAATACTACTGGTGTTTCTCCACAACTGAGGGTAGAAATTTGCCATTGAAGATCTCATATTTGTGAATATCATCACTCCTAATCTTCTCCATCTTCTAATGAATATGGCACTTTTATATGTGGGACACTATTTCTTGAAACATCTAACAATATCTATTAATCTATGCAGCTCATGATCCAGGGTAATACCTGCTGATGTTCTTCTTTACTGAGAGAGAGGGCCAGCTGAAGCTGTGCCTCTTCATCCATGTTCAGAACAGCAGCAGGAGGAGGAGGAGCTGGCTAGAGAGATGCAATCACACAACATACAGATAAGTGTCACTCACAACACACAGACAAGCAATTAATGAATGAAGGGGAGGTGTAGCAGTGACTCCTGCGATTGCAGTACCTTGTGCGCCTCCTCCTTACTGAGACTCATAGCGATCTGAAGCTGCGTCTGTTCATCAATATCCACAGCAGGAACCGGCTGGAGGAGAAGAGGAATGAGGTTAGTGAAAAGCAAATGAACCAGAGAGCGCCAATCGAGTTATAGCTCACACAAACAAAAGTGTTAAAGTAGCTGTGCAGCTCGCATGCTAACTGTTATTCATCAGAGGAATAAATGAAAGACTTTTACATTTCCATTATATTACCACATCATTTTTTGTTTGAATCAGTGACAATAACCCAAGACTATAAGCAAATCATTGTTTGAACATTATATATGTGCATGTGTGATATACAAATAGCTTAAGCACCACATCAGTTTGTATAGGAGTTACTTCTGCGCATTTGGCACAACATGAATGTAACACACTCAGAGTCATTGTGGCTTCACTTAGAAATGCAATATCAGTGAGAGAGGATGCTAATGCGCTCTCTTCACACACTGGCTACACTGTCAGATGATGACTGAGATCTTTCTGGACAATGCTGAATGGAGACAGCAACATGTCGGTCTCACCTCAAGTGCACTACAAAAACAAATCATTAGCCCACATGCTAATTGGGAATTTGGTGCTGTACTAAAGCCTCCAGCCAAATAATGAGTTGTTACAAACTTTTAATGGAAGGAAAGTGACCTCCATGAAGCACATTACAAAAGGCCACTGAATCAAAGGTCTCAGACTACAGAAAAAGTTTCATACAGCCTCCCAAGTGTTAAAGCCCCATGAAATTGCTGCTTCTTATTTCCTACTGATAGTGTTCAACCTTGCTTATTACATAACCAATAGCCAATTGAATTTGAAATTGAAAGCCAAGAGATTTTCTATTTGGAAGCAAGCGATATAATGGGAGGAAGACAAAAAAGAGGGACTAACCTGGTGAAATACCATTTTCATTAATAATAGATCATTTAAATATGCATGTGAGAAAAATCATAAAGATATCTGATTTGTTACAATGGACCTAATGTACTTTTTGTGTAAAATCCACAAAAGTACAATTTTGATTTAGTGGTTTATCTTTATTATAGGGGTTGTTAACCCACATTTTTTTTATTATTTACTCAGCCTCATGTCATTCCAAAACTACAAGATTTTCATGTATAGTTGAAACACAAACGAAGACTTGAGAGATTTCTGTCCCTCTATTGAAAGTCCATTCCACCAAAACTTTGACGAAGGTAAGACTTTGTAAAGGTAATCCATAATCTATGAATCAAACAGTTTAATCCAAGTTTTCTGATTAAACATGATCAGATAACCCAGTTACTTCAAGTTTATTTAAACATTTTTAACATTCAGCGTAACGTGTGGCTTTTATTTGTCACTACTAATTGTTAACTACCTACTAGTGACTAGGGTTGCAAAAAGGTGGAAAATTTTGGAAAGTTTCCAGAAATTTTCTACCCCTTTGCAACCCTACTAGTGACAAAGTTTTTCAGTTGGATTCAGTGTTACTTAAAAAAGATTAATTACTTTTGTTATTCTTGAATGATTAATGTTTTAGTAATATTTGCATTTCTGCTTTTCTTTTTGATGTTCAGACCATTTATGGATCATTTACTTTACATTTACTTTACTTAGGCACATTTACTTTATTCTATAAACTAGAAAACAATAAATATTTTTGTACCTTTATATGAACTAAGTAACCCAAGTTTATTTAAACATTTATGTGTGGCTTTTATTTGTTACTACTAAATTGTCTCCTACTTTATCATTTGGTGTTGCTGTTGGACAGTGTTACTTTAGTAAGATGAATAACTTTTGTTACTTATGTACAATAAATATTTGGTCACACTTTAGTTTGGAAACCAGTTCTCACTATGAAATGACTATTAACTATGACTTTTGCCTCAGTAAATGCCTCATTTGCTGCTTATTAATAGTTAGTAAGGCAGTTGTTAAGTTTAGGTGTGGGGTGGATTAGGGGATCTAAAATATGGTCATGCAGAATAAGACATTAATATGTGCATTATACTAGTAATATACAATGCTAAAAAGCAATGAGAACTGGTCCTTAAAATAAAAGTGTTACCAAATATTTTAGGACCATGTGATATCCAATGTCAAATCTGCATCCTGAAGCAAAACCAGTGGAGAAGCAGTGATCCTGATGTAGGCCCTAGTTAATAATGGGTGTATATGTGTGTGTGTGTGTGTAACAGTGAGTGTGAAGCTCACCTTCTCGGTCTCCTCTCGGCTCATGGCCAAGGCCAGCTGCAGCTGGAGCTCCTCCTCTCCGCTCGTCTGCGGCCGGGCGCGCTCCAGATCTGGGGCCAGATGAGGGGAAGAAGAGGAGGCTGGGAGGAAGAAAAGAGAAAATGCTTGATTCAACCTCTTGCTTTGGATGAGAAAGGACTGGCACCACCACTGAATGTTAAACAAGCACCCAAATCACTGTTGTTCCATTCCCGGGCTGGAATTGCTTTCCTGTGCCTGTTTGACTCTGCTGGTGAAACAATGGGGTGTCTGTGTGGGGCAGGAGAGGAGAGAAGGGGCGATGGGGCTTACATTATAATAACCCCCCCGGACAGGTTTTATCTGGCAGCTCATCCATCTGTGGCATGTGCTGGACTTCTCAAATGAGAAGACAAAGTCTCATCTCAGTATTTTTTTTTCCATGTTGAATGTTTATATTAGCTTTTATTTGTTACTACTAACTGTTAACACCTGTTATCAATTGGTCTTGCTGTTTGGATGGTCTTAATTAAGGATATACATTTCGTATTCTCGTGATGCTCTGAAATTTCAGTAAATTAAAATAATCAAGTGAAATTTAGGTTTTTGTTTCAGCAGAAATTGTTTGTATGGCCGAAATCATTGACCAAAACACAAACAGTGACATTTAATTAGTGTTTCTCTGATGGTGTTTTAACTGTGTCAGTGTCTATTTTGTGCACAGGTAAACTATAACAGGTAAACATGTCAGTGTAAACGCTAGTGCTGAGTTTACAATATTGATATCTCATTTTAATCGAATTCCATTTTGATGAACCAAGCTCTTTTTTCTATGCTGATTTCAGTTCATACGTGAATAAAACCAGACTGAACATTATTTGTAGAGCGCCTCTCATCCAGTAATTGCAATAAGCTTTGTTACTTTTAATATGACTAAGGCTGCGTTTACACTTGGCATTAACATGCGATCAAGTAGATCGGATCATCAGTCAATCAGGACACGGCGCGTTTACACTTGGCAACATCAGCTGACTTCTCTATCTGGATAACCGATCGGATCTGTTTTTCCCGCTCAATATTTAAATAAGTCAGCAGAGAATGGCCCAGTGCAAAGTCAACCTGAAGTGGTGGGTTTTCTTTTGAAAAGCATTTTCAGTCGCGGGACATTTTACAGATCAAAGGTAAGTGTAGTAGTCTCACTAGCGCTCCACACAGGTGTTCTCCGTCTTTTTTTCTGACAGATCGGGAGAGAGGGGGCAGTATTTTGCGTGATGTCGAGCTGCGAATGCAGACACGATGGCTGGATTGCTTTTACATTACACTGAGATCCGATCACAATGTGTCCTCGACTACCTCTGGAGCAAGACACGCTGATCGGATTACATTCCAATCAAAAGCGCGTTTACACTTGTCTTTTCAAAGTGTATGTGGACAACATCCGGATACAAGTCGCATGTTAATGCCAAGTGTAAACGCAGCCATAGTGCTGGTGTTCATGTGCACTTTCAATTGTACTTCCAAAATTCAAATCATAAATGGTGGTTTTGATGCTCTTTAATGTGGTGCGACAACGCTGTAGCACATCAGTTCAAGCAGCATGTGAACCGATCACCTCTTCCTCTTTACTACTAGTTACAGCGTGAAATAAGCATGAATGAACATTAGAAGGAAACAGTACAACTTACTGAAATGTACTTCTCATTTAATTCACTCAAACTCTATGCGTCTTCTCCTCTTCCGTCAGCCACAGAAAACATTACATTAAGTTAACATAATATTTAACTCAAAAAAGCCAATTAATGTTCATAAACTCGTATTATAATATAAGTGCAATAAGTGTTACATATGCAATTATGCATTCCTTGCTCGTCATATAGTGTTCGGTGGTCAGACCTATCATGCTCCGTCCTGTGTCTCTGAGCGGCGGTGCGGGCACGTCACCTATGAGGTGTCCTGTTCAATCCCCTTTCCTGTCGCCTCCTCTTGGAACCGACCAGTTTAGATAATAGGATAGGACGCAATACAGGATGGGGAAGTCGCGCGCTATTACGAAACATGGTGCGATTTGGCGGGGGGGCGAACCAGAGTGCCGTCGCTTCTGAAGGGTCGCCACAGTCTACGCCTTTCTGGTAGCCCACACGTCCCCCGGTGTCTGCGAGCCCCGCCGTGTGAAGCTACGGAAGGTGTGCCCGTGTGCAACCGTCGTGTTATGCTGCGGGCCGCGTTAAGTGGAACCGGAGCCGTGAGATCTGTTCCTGATGTACTAGTCACTGTAGTACACCTGGCCCGGCATCATCTACTCTGGCTCATGACCATCTAACCCTGAAAACGGTGACCATTAACACACTTTTCATTAAGCACCCACAGAAACACGGGATGGGAAATTTCTGTACTTTCCCAAAATACCTGGCATCATGACAAATATGTATAAGTAAAAGTGAAACCACATTGCTCCTTATGTCCTCAAAGGTTTAATTTCAGTAGATCAACGAATGTCAAATAGTTCCTTGTAGGCTTGCTGCGATAGATGGTGTTTTCAGTTATACCGGTTACGTCATTTGCCTACCGTGGCACCGCCCCCCACTGTGGGGTAATAGTAACAAAAATCATTTAGCCTAGTTCAGTTAGAGGACAGACACTTTTAAAAACTAAACGCTCAATGCAGCATGCCGAACCGTGCGCGAACGACAGTGCACCACGGAGCAGGAGTCAGATTTTATTTATCACGTGAGGAGAGTGAGTCGAGCTGACTGACAAGAGTGAGGTGAGAAAGACAAGACGATGGCAGAAGATTGTTTAGAAAGGAAATGCAAAGGCGCCTTTTTGGCAATATTTTAGATTTTGAAAAGATTTTGATTTTGATTTTGTAAACATTCGTTTCTTATTTATTTGGTTTCACAGTGTTTGCTGATTAATTTATTTAAACTTTGTGTATTTTATTTATTTTATTTTACATCAAGGTGTATATGCCGTGCCTCCAAGCTTTCTTATTCGTTTTGGTAATAAAAGTTCTATGTTTCTTATTTATTTGGTACCACAGTGTTTGCTGATTTTCAGTTTTATATACCTATTTAAACTTTGTGTAGCCAAAGTAACTTGCTATTTTATTAGGCATATATGGTGTATTTTTATTCGTTTTGTTAATAAAAGTTCTATGAGTTTGACGTTGTTGTTGCTTGAATTGAATCAACGCACGGTGCTTTTTCAAGCTATTTGAAAGCCAAGAAATCAGAGGAAAAGACTCAAACAAGCAATTGCTTGACGCCGAATTGCGGCAATTCAATTGCGCTAATTTGAAAGTGAAAGTAAAATGCGCACTGCACTTTTACAAGCCATTTGAAAGCGAAGAAAAGAGGGTAACTCAAACGAACTAACACCCCCACCCCAACGGTGATACCGGTATTACCGGTGTTGTCACACGTCGATTAACCGGTGGGAAAATTTCCTCACCGTCACAACCCTAGTTCCTTGTAGAAACTAAATATGTGGTCTGTCATACTGTACAAGATAGGGCCTAAAAAAGAGATACAATTTTTTACAAATTATAAATGATAAGCTGATCATTACTAAGTAATGGCATGTACACTACCAGATTGAGGTTAGTAAGAATAAGATTGATAGAAATCTCTTATGCACTACAAGTCTGCATATATTGGATTAAAACGTGCTGCTCCATATTTTTGTGGAAGATGTAATGCTTTTTTTTCAGGATTCTTTGATGAATAGAAAGTTGGTGTTTAAATAGATCTTTTGCAACATTATAACTGTATTTACTTTCACTTCTAAAAAAATAATGCATCCTTGCTTAATTAAAGTAATAATTTCTTTAAAAAATGACTTATCCCAACATATCCAATATATTGCAATATATATTGTTTGTTTTAATAAACTGAGCACAAGTCTATCACTAAAGTACAGTCCATAGAAATTAATTTTGTAATCAAGTTAAACAGTCTGAGGCAAAAATATGTTTGATTGAACGGGCCATGAGAAATATTTTCAGTTTTGGTCTCTGTACACATTCAGACTGATGCCTTTTAAATGGGAAGTCCTAGTTAGAATCCAAAAACAAATTTAGTAATCTTACACATTTATGAACAGCCAAAAGCATTGTAATACACATTTTTAATCTTCGTGTTTAAACAGATTTCTTTCTCTAAATTTTCATGCTTATACATTAACCAATGGCCTTTAGGAAGAGACTACTGCATTTCACAATGTGAGTTAATCTAGAGTTTTCACTATAAACGCACTGTAGATTCACTGTAAATGCAGTGATAAATGCTGTAGAGGCCCATTCCCCACATTCACATGCTGGAGTTCTGCTCTATAACTATATGAAGAATGCAATGAGTCAGAAAATATGTTGTGTTTCACTGTTTTTCTCTGTAAACATTCAGAGGAAGAACATCTTTGATGTGTTTCTGACCGTTTTGATATGCCATCGGTTTCACAGCTCAAAGTTCATCAATTTCAGTTTCTAAACTGTGGGCCAAACTGAAGAAGCCAGGCAGCAGGGCAAGCAACTACTGATACATGGAAATGAGCTGTGTCAAAGTTCTTCAAAAACTTTTATTTTTAAGTCCAAGAGGTGAAAGATACCATTTGGAAAGACTTGAGAGTGAGTTCATGACAGAACTGTCATTTTTTAATGAACTATACCTTTAAAACAGCATTGTTCACAGACAAAAATCCACACGAGGCCTTCAAAAATTAACATATAGTAAGCAAAGAGCCTTACAGAGTGAGCAAATAATTGAACGTGGGAAGAATGTAGATGCATATCCGGTCCACAGCTACACATGCATCAAGTGATCAGATCTATATGGAGTCATCCACACCCTCATGAGGCACTTCACATTAAAATTGTATCACATTCTCACAAAAAGAGGAAGTAGAACTTCCAAAAGAATGAAGCATGCGGGTTAAAAGCACAAGACTGTGTGTGATACACCTCTCTATGTAAACAGTGTGTACACATTTTTCACTATTGACATAGATTACTCAATGGCTTAGTTCACTTCAGCAGCTGATTGATTACAAAACCATTTTCAAATCCCCAGTCAATGAAAGAATGAAGTACTATCCATTTCAGAGAAATCAAAGTGAAACAAATCAAATGTGTGCTCACTCCTGACAAACATTAAAGGTATAGTTCATCCAAAAATGAAAATTTTGTCATCATTTACTCACATTCTCGTCATTCCAAAACTGTACAACTTTCATTCACCTTCAGAACAGATTTCTTAATGAAACCTGAGAGATTTCTGTCCCTTCAATCAAAGTCCATTTGCCCAAAACTTTGACGCTTCAAAAACCTCAAAGGAACTCCAATGAGATGTGTTCCCACATCAAGCAAGCAAATTTAAGCTTCCAGTTAGCATATTTAAAGGGTTAGTTCACCCAAAAATTAATGTGGTAAGGCCCTTGCTGTCTATGGAAAGTCAGAAAGGAAGCTCTTGAATTTCATCAAAAATATAATATAATTTTCGGCCATATCTAATCATTACGTTACTGATTACATTTCAGTATTGACTTGGATAAGCAAATACTGTAATACAAGCTTGATCTCTGGATCAATACAAACACCATCAAGACTATATTTTTAGCAAAACAGTAAAAGACAATGATAAAGGGATAGTTCACCCAAAAATGAAAATTCTGTCATTAATTACTCACCCTCATAAGACCTTCGTTCATCTTTTGAACATAAATTAAGGGGTCATATGATGTTGCTAAAAAGTTTTATTATTATTTGGTGTATTTGGTGTAATGAAATGTGTTTATGCGTTTTAAGGTTTAAAAAACACATTATTTTCCACATACGGTACATTACTGTTGCTCCTCTATGCCCCGCCTTTCTGAAACGCGTCGATTTTTACAAAGCTCATCGGTCTGAAAAAGCGAGGTGTGCTGTGATTGGCCAGCTATCCAGTGCGTTGTGATTGGCCGAATACCTCAAGCGTGTGACGGAAATGTTACGCCCCTACCATACTGTGATGATGCCCTGTCAGGCCGGAGCGAAGAGACAAAAACAATGAAACCCATTATAAACGAGGCATTCGTTGTATCCAGTGGGGACATAATTACTGATTTATACTGACTTATACTGTCTTTTTACGCGTGCGTTGCATCGCGCCGCGTAAACATAAAAACATGTCTGCATTTGTGAGCAGGAGTAATGACAAACAACAAGCTCTACTCTACACTGCCCAAAAAACCTGCTTTAAATATATAAAATATAAAAACTCTTTAAATATAAAAAACGTACTTACAGTCTTTGAGTCAGAACAGAACAGCCGGCATTGTAGTCTACTCTACCAGAATCAGGAAACAGTCCTCAATAAAATGTGCTGCACACATCTGAATATTTGAGTTGAACTGTTCTGGAACAGTGTTGTAAAATACAACTTAACCACTGATTTCTAGTTGTGTCAATTTTTGAAAGACCAAACAAATAGTTTCGCTTTCACATGAAACACAGCGTCACACACGGCGGGCTAGAGTGAGCGGAGGGCGGTGGGCTAGAGTGAGCAGAGGCCGGGGGGTAGAGTGAGGAACGGGCGGAGGGCTAGAGTGAGCAGAGGCGACGGATTCGACGAAGGAGCAGCCGGTGGGCTTGCGGCAACCACATGTGACGACCCCAGGCTGGACTCCTCTTCGTCCACGGTGAAAGCCGATCCGCGATCCACAGCGCGAAGTTGATGTAACGTTATTTCCTCAGAGACCAGCACGGATCAGCTCCAGGCATGAAGCGGATATCGTCCTCTTTTGGCAAGGCCAATCAAAGTAGTTTTGCTTTCACAATGAAACACAGTGCTTTCACGACATGGTGGCGGCGGCAACAATTACTACAGCGAGAATAAAAGTTACTCCTTCTTTCTTAGCGTGAACATTTGGGCGGTGTTTATGCAAATCTTCCCACATTGTGACGTGTATATATGTGGGGCGTGTTAGAACGAGCCGTTTTAGGTTGGCGTGGTTGACTCTTAACTTTTGTAAATAATATCTCTTTGGTTTTGAGACTTTAAGTCTTTGCAACTTTACAGATCTTCTTTATGCACCAAGAGCTTGTAACACTCTAAAGAGAAAAAATTGAAATCGCATCATATGACACCTTTAAGATATTTTTGATGAAATCCGAGAGCTTTCTGACCCTCCATAGACAACAACGCAACTGCATCTGTAAAATAGTCCACGTGAACATTCACGAGAGTGCCGCAAATCGTTATTTTTGTTTTCTTTGCGCACAAAAACTATTCTCGTAGCTTCATAAAATTGCGGTTGAACCACTGATGTCACATGGACTATTTTATCGATGTCCTTACTACCTTTCTGGACCTTGAACGTGTCCGTTGCTGTATATGGAGGGTCAGAAAGCTCTCGGATTTCATCAAAACTATCTTTTTTTAAACTATTTGTGTTCTGAGGATGAACGAAGGTCTTACGGGTTTGGAACGACACAAGGGTGAGTAATTAATGACAGAATTTTCTTTTTGGGAAAAACAATCTCTATAAAATTATTGTGCATGACTTAATATTGAACTGTCCCATGAGTGTGTGATTTATCCCGGTCATTCATAAACAGTATGAACAGTCATACTCACAGTTGAAGGAGGAAGGTGAGTGCCTCACCCTGCTGTGCTCTTCCCCATACACCGCTTCCATGCTGGACTGAGCGGTGTGACGTCCCGGATAGGGAGGTGGTAAAGATCCATAAGCCATGGCACTGCTGGTTCCAGTCACGCGCTCACGGGTCTTGTGCGCCTGCGATCTCTCCTGCTTGAGCCGCTCGTCATCCCGGATCAGAGCCACCAGCTGCTTGGACTTTTCCCGCACGCCCATGCCCTGGTCCTGCCCTTCCCGGTCGATGTACTGGAAATCCCGCAGAGTCTGGATGGCGTAGATGTTCTCCTTGCACTGCTGGGCCACTCGCTCTGATCCTGACTTGATCAGATAGTCCAGCAGAGTGAGGGCCTTGTAGACGTGCCGCCAGTTCTTGCCGTGGTCATTGAGCCTCTTCCAGATGATGCCCATGACCTCGGTGAAGGCCACCACGTTGAAGGTCAGGTCTGCGATTTCCATTAAGAGCGAGGTCGGAGGACCCCACGGGTCGTTGGAGGTCGCCTCCCTGACCTTGATCTCTGCATCCGTGTAGTTGTTCACAATGTTCTTCATCTGCCGCCGTAAAGAAGAGGTCGTCATGATGACTACGGGTGTGGGATGATGAAGATGGTTTGTGGTAAGAAGAAATGGGATGCAATGTGTGCCACCAAGAAGCAATGGTCAGGAATCTCCAGCAAAATCTACAGCTTTGTTAGCCTGAAAAAGAGAGACACATGCCTCATTTCAATGGATTGGTTCTCTGGACGTCTTTGGATAGCATGCACCTGTTATTTTAATGGATTCATCAGCCTTTTGGCAAACCTATCCTTATAAAAAGAAGTGCACTTTAGCATACTTATTATCAGTGCTGGTTAGATTACTTACAAATTGTAGTCTGTCACTAATTCCAAATTACATGACAAAATGTAATCCATTACATTTCCCATTTTAGGCAATGTAATCAGACTACTTTTTGATTACTTTTAGATTACTTTTGACCTAACTTGTTTATCACGTTGATTTAAAAAGGATAATCTTGTACCATATTTATATAAAAATGCAAAGAGATTAGAAAATATATTCCATCCGTTGTAATTAACAACATGAAGTGCATTAAACATTATACTACATTTATTTGTACACAAGGTTTCCCAATCTTGGGTTCGTAAGGGGGATTGTGAGTTTAATGAAAAGCTAATACATGCAATAAATCATACACATATACAATTTTTAAGAAAATTTTTAATTATTATTGTAAATAACATCAATACATAATAAAACACTTATTAAAATTAAATAGTAATTTAATGTAATGGTTTGTGGACACTTAACTGTTAAACAGTTTTACTGGTTCCAATTAACTCACATGCTATATATGGCGTAAACCACATTAAATGCAATTAGACTACAACCTGATAATAAGTGCGCTTTTTTGACCCACAATGTATGTTCCTTTAGTACAATCTTTATATTAATCTTCAATACATCTGTGTAAAATTTTGTAAGTGTTGAATGGCTTAAAGTGTTAGTGCCGAGTCATATACTAACCAAGCATTTATGGTAAACACTAAATATACTTCATTCATTTTAATATACATATTAACAAAGTTCTGGTCGTTCATACGATTTAAATAGATTTATAAATGACACATTTGCAATGAATGTGCCAATTTAGTACACTTCAAATATATAAAATTTTAAACCGTTAAATCAAGAACACATTACAGTTCAATTATAAACAAGTACTTTACATGTGCTTTAGTATGTTATTCAACACATTAAGTGTACTTCTTAAAACCATAATGATTTACCAAGTAATTTAAAGTAAAACTTTTAATTTGACGTTATTATAGTGATCACCTTCATTAAAATGTGCTTAGCCTAGAAATGCAGTTACGAACCAAAGTCATTAGTATCTTCTCTCTTCAAGTACACTTTTATTTCACTAATTTTATATTAAATGAAATTCCAGCTTCTTAAATATATACCTTTAAGAACTGAAGTACACTACAAGCGCATATACAATTAATTTAAGTGTGCTTCATTTTCACAAGGGTACTACTGTCTGACAGCTGACAAGTTCTTTTGATATGATATCAAAACACATAACTCAGTTCCTCTCTGCAATATAACACAAACCACCTGCATTCAACATGTCTTCAAAGAAATGAGCACCAGCTGAGGAGGAACGCAGACTTGAAAGAAACATCCCGAAAGAAACTTCTGCTCTTGTGGTCTTTAACAGTTAAGCTATTTGTAGCGATAATCTTGGATGTCAAAGGTGCTTTTCAAAGGTGTGCCATTCAGTCAAACAGCTGAAGTATGTCATTTCTTTATTTCAGCACCCAGCCACCACCAGTTTGGGGTGAGTTTTACTACCTGTTTGTCCCAAAGAAGACAGGGATGTATTTACTTAAAACTTGTTTGAAAAACTGCTACTAGTGGTGCAGAAATTACACACTTTATCAACTTTGCCTGAATGGCACATGTCTAAAGAAGAGACCAGTAAAACTTTGACACCCAACTTCCCTCATACAAATAGTTTAGAACTAGCAAAACTTGAAATTCTCATTAGGCATGAGTGTTATGGCTACGTGGACATTGCAATATATTATCCAAGATAATGTAGGTTGTCAGTCTAGACTCAAATACATAGAAAGAGGAAAATGGAAACATGCCTGTAACCATGAACAAACTACTGAGTTAACCAAGTGCTATTGAAACATCCTCCTGGTCACTGACACAACTAATTAAACACATAGCTACAGTGTCATCAACTGCTACAAAAGGGGCTTTCACACCATGAGGAACGTTTTCAGAGTTCCTGCATGTAACTATTGCCAAACTAACTCCATGATGGACAACCTAAACTGTATAAACAACACATTCCAGATCAACAAGAAAGTGCAGCAGGAGTTACTACACTCTAAAAAATGCTGGGTTAAATATAACCCAGCGCTGGGTTAAAAAGGGACAAACCCAGCTATTGGGTTGTTTTGACCCAGCGGTTTGGTGTTTTTTTTTTTTTGAATCCAACCGCTGGGTCAAAACAACCCAACAGCTGGGTTTGTCCCTTTTTTAACCCAGCATTTTTTAGAGTGTACTAGCAAAATACCTAAGTAGGAAAATGACATAGGCTACTTTCATTTAAAAAAATGATAAAGTCTAATAAAATCACTCCAATTCGACAAGGATCAATGAGTGTCAATAATTTAAAAAAGGAGCAGAATGAATTTGTGTGTAAGACATTCATACAAACATTAGCAATCAATAAATATGTAAGAAGAGATTTGGATGGACAATGATTGAAAAAATGTACACTCTAAAAATGCTGGGTTAAATACAACCCAGGGCTGGGTAAAATAGGGACAAACCCAGCAATTGGGCTGTTTGACCCAGCGGTTGGGGTAAATGTTACCCAACCTTCTGGGTAGTAACCCAACCGCTGGGTCAAACAACCCAATAGCTGGGTTTGTCCCTATTTTACCCAGCAATGGGTTGTATTTAACCCAGCATTTTTTAGAGTGTACACATATTCAACTGGTGTTTTATGTATGAGGCCCATTAAACAAAATATTTTTTTAATTGAATTACTTTTTTATACACGACATATCATGTGTAATTGGAAGTGTATCATATTTGTAAACTGTAAGAACATCTCTGGGAAAAAAAGCTTACTTTCCACATAACTTTGATAGCATACACTGAAGAAGTTTAGTGTACAAACAACTTTCAGTTCAACTTTCAAAAAATGCATGTAAATAAGACTGTAAGACAAGTAAATAAAGACTGAGATAGTATTTTCTTGTAAAACATACTTTGAAAAATCCTTTTAACGGTGTTCTGTTATTGGTTTGATCAGTCAAACCAATAAAAATTATAAATTTTTACTAGACTGGATTAGAATTATTACTGTTTATTTTATGTTGTTGATTACACATGTCATTGCATACGTCTGCACATTGTATTTTGAATGGCAAAGCCATAGAGCCATTGTTGGCGTCCTCTGAAAAATGATTAATAACTTTATATAAACAAGACCACACCCTGAATAAAAAAGACAGGCACACATCAAATCCATATGCTTCATACACCAGTGAGAAACTGCTCTGATGGTGCACAGGCCATGACCTTGATGTGCTGACACATTCCGCTCTCTGGGTTTAGACGACAATCAATAACAGCAGTTTGATTAACATCACATTTCTGCTGAGAGTCTGAGCTGCGCAAAGAGGGTGGAATTTCAAAAACAAGCGCTGCTGGCACCTGGGCACAATACACAATGAGTTCCCACATCAATCTGAATGCAAGGCGAATTCACAAAAATTCAGTCTGCATGTCCAAACCCATCAGTATAAGAAAGAGTGGGGTCATTTACATACGGTCAATTTCACCTCTCATATTCTTTTACTTTGTGTCATTATTTGTATATTTAAAAAATTAGTATATTTATTAAAATAGTATTTTTACTAAGGACTTTGTAAAAGCTGTAAGTGTGTGTGTGTGGTGTTTTGTGTGTGTGTGTGTGTTGTAAACAAGGTCTTTATATATAAGTCCTTTTACATGGCTTAAAAACTAAGTATTAGAAAAAAAACCAGGAATGCATATGTCCTACATGAACTATGAAATACATATTTTAGAAAAGGTGGTCACACTTTATTTTAAGGTCCAATTCTTGCCGTTAACAAACCATTATCTATGATTTTTGCCTCGATAAACTCCTAAGTTGCTGCTTATTAATAGTTAGTAAGGTAGTTGTTAAGTTTTGGTATTGGGTAGGGGAATATGGTCATGCAGAATATGTGCTTTATAAGCACTAATAAGCAGCCAATGGTTTAATAATAAGCAACTAGTTAATAGCGAGAATTGGTCCCTACACTAAAGCAAATGTATCATTTTTTACCCCGTTTTATTTATTTATTTATTTTTGTATAGGCCTAGTAGCTAGTTATTAAAAAGTGACTCTATAGTAGAAATTTCAGCATTTTTTATTATCATTTTAAAATACACCTGGCACAATGCAAGGAAATAACCTTTTAAAAAAAATGAACATATGAAAGAATATCCAAATGAAAAGTTGTAGGCTACTATGGATTTGTTTACTTTTGTCTAAATGTAACGTAACGTAGCCTATATCGCGATAAATAATATGTAAACAGATATCTCTGTTCTCTCGTAAACTAGTTTACCAAGCAGTCCGCTTCAGAAGAAAACCACTTTCAATCCGGGTGGAGAACCAGCTCTTCTACAATCCATATGCCTCTCGCGGGTTTTTAATCTGGAAGGTTAGAATCATTCAGATGCTTCCCGATGTTGCGGGACAGGAATAAAGAGCCCCTTTAGCAGCTCGCATCCTCATAATGCGGTATTGCGGCACTGGAGGTGAATGTTGAGGGCGACGTTGCTTACATGACTCAGCTGGAATAACAGAGTAAGATTTGGAAATCTTACATTGAGCCGCGAGAGCGCAAAGCGTAGCCATCTGAACGTCCTTTGTGTCCTTACCTCTCATTGCTTGACATAAAGGTCCCAACTTCGGGATCCTATCGGTAGTTGTGCTCCTCTCCACATCTCCGCATGTTTGTTTTCAGTGGATAGTTTTGGAAATCTTGATTCAAATGCAGCAGACGTTCAACTCAGTTAAGCCCCTCAAAGTTTCGCCTGCGTGGTTTTGTTGTTTCGCTTTGTGGAGGCCTATCCGGTTAGGAGCTATTGGTACATATCCCGAAAAAAGTCCAGGGCGCTAACCTCGCTGATACAGAGCCCCCCTGTTAAAGCCCAGTAAAGTGAACCGAGGGAAGAGGCTGATGGAGGGAGGGCCGGTCGAGCCTGCAGAGTCAGAGGCAGTCTACTTTAACTCTTTGTGCTCCGAAACGAGACACTGGCAGAAAGCGTATTGCTGCTGCTTCCCTGAATGTCCCGATTTATCAATCAGCTCTGCAGCTCTGCCTGGAAATCTGCTCTCAGATGACACTTTCTACCAACAGAGTATGCTGTTAAAAATTGTTTTTCTGAGTTGTAAAAAACAAACAAAGATTCGTTGGAGTGCGTTTAGCAAGAAATATTATTTCAGTCAAAAATAAATCACGTTTTAATGTGTTACTTTACATGTGTTCGTTTTTTTAAATTATTTGTAATAAATTCACTAGTAAAAATTGTTTCAAAGTAGCATATGTAGTGTTCTACACTATATATATATATATACACTGAACAAAATGATAAACGCAACACTTTTGTTTTTGCCCCCATTTTTCCAAGATCTAAGACTTTTTTCTATGTACACAAAAGGCCTATTTCTCTCAAATATTTTTCACAAATCTGTCTAAATCTGTGTTAGTGAGCACTTCTCCTTTGCCGAGATAATCCATCCACCTCACAGGTGTGGCATATCAAGATGCTGATTAGGCAGCATGATTATTGCACAGGTGTTTCTTAGGCTGGCCACAATAAAAGGCCAATTTAAAATGTGCAGTTTTATCACACAGCGCAAATGCCACAGATGTCGAAAGTTTTGAGGGAGCGTGCAATTGGCATGCTGACTGTAGGAATGTCCACCAGAGCTGTTGCCCGTGAATTGAACATTCATTTCTCTACCATAAGCCGTCTCCAAAGGTGTTTCAGAGAATTTGGCAGTACATCCAACCGGCCTCACAACCGCAGACCACGTGTAACCACACCAGCCCAGGACCTCCACATCCAGCATCTTCACCTCCAAGATCGTCTGAGACCAGCCACCCCGGGCAGCTGCTGCAACAATCGGTTTGCATTACCAAAGAATTTCTGCACAAACTGTCTGAAACTGTCTCAGGGAAGCTCATCTGAATGCTCGTCGTCCTCATCGAGGTCTCGACTGCAGTTTGTCGTAACCGACTTGAGTGGGCAAATTTTCACATTCGATGGCTTCTGGCACTTTGGAGAGGTGTCCTCTTCACGGATGAATCCCGGTTTTCACTGTATAGGGCAGATGGCAGATTTCACACACCTGTGAGGTAGATGGATTATCTCGGCAAAGGAGAAACGCTCACTAACACAGATTTAGACAGATTTGTGAACATATTTGAGAAATAGGCCTTTTGTGTACATAGAAAATTCTTAGATCTTTGAGTTCAGCTCATGAAAAATGGGGCCAAAACAAACGTGTTGCGTTTATAATTTTGTTCAGTGTATATATATATATATTATATATATATAATATACTGTATATACAGTATATAATTTATAATTTATTTATTTTTTGCAGTGTATACAAAATGTGTTTTGCATCTCTAAAATTATATAGCCTGGATATATTTTTCTTTTTGAACAAATGGTAAAAGGAGGTGCTTAGACTGAAGAAAATAGTTATCATTAATGGTCAAAATTTTTATAGGCTAGGAGATTTTCTGTTAAATTTCCTATATTTACAATTCTTACACCTTGTTTGTAACATGTCTACACAGTTTAAATCCCTGATTCGAGTGGTTTTGCAGTTGTCTATAAATAATTTAAATGAACATCACAATTTAATGAAAATATATTAAAAAGATATTAGATAGATAGATAGATAGATAGATTTTTTAAATAGCTACTTTTCACTCTCATTCATTTTATATTGGATAATAGTTTATTTAATATATCTAATAGCTCATAAAACAAAAAAATGGGATTTATGCAAAAAAGACACCAGATTGTTTACTGTATCTGAAGATGGTGAAACTGTCTAATGTGCTCTTTGCAAATGGCATGGCAGCTCTAGTGCCAGATTAAAGGTGGTGGAGATGAAGGGTGTTAAATTACTCATGACTCTTCCCACAGACCTACCTACTTATGCTTATTCTCATGATTTATTCATTGTTTTTTGGAGAGGGGTAATATGCCATATAATGGCTATAAAGTGTTTCCCAACCTCTTCGGTCTTATGCAATCCTTGCAGCCATATGATGATCTAATTCAACATTATCATAAATATTATAAATGTCATTACAAATTAGATTGTGATATACAGCTATACATTTGATCCACATTAACATTAACCATATTTTGGAGATAAATGTGTACACAAATCTGAGCTAAATCTGACAAAACCTCCTTATGGAGAAGTAAGTAAATAAACAAGCAATAGAAGTCTGTGTGTGTGTGTGTGTGTGTGTGTGTGTGTGTGTTTAATGGATTTAACGGAGCAAAAGCAAAATCTTTCCAAGTAAACACTTTGGTTGGGAATCACTAAAACAGTCAGACTCTTTATCACAAATGCATAAATAGTGGGGAGGAATGCAAGACTATTGAAAAGAATTTCTATTCAAAGCTTCCTTGTGACAAGTGTTTTGGCCAAGCTAGAGTTTCTGGAAATACCAGCTCTGCTCTTGACAAACTGATACTCTCCCTCGTTTCTGCTGAATAAACATTCTGAACATGGGAAAAAGGGAAAAAAAGTCAATTCTGTTTCTCAAATCTGTGAGAAGACAAACAGTGTTTAATCCTAAGCAAATTACTTTTTGACTTTCCACAAAAGGGTACATTCTCGTGTCACGTAACATTTTTTTAAAAACATTTTTCTTTTATTATACTTCATTCTTAAATTAAGGAGTATCTGATATGTTAAATCACGCATTTATATAGACATTTTATAAGGCTGTGAAAAGCTGCAAACCTCACCATTCAAAGGTTTAGGCTCGGTTAATTAATTAATACTTTTGTTAAGCAAGGATACATTAAATGGATCAAAAATGACAGTAAAGACATTTATAATGTTACAAAAGATTTCCATTTCAAATAATTGCTGTCCTGTTAAAGTGTCATAATGATTTCCACAAAAATATTATGCAGCACAACTGAGTTCAGTATGCTACTAATAATAATAATAATCATAATAATAATAATAATGTTTCTTGAGCAGCAAATCATCATATTAGAATGATTTCTGAAGGATCATGTGACACTGAAGACTGGAGTAATGATGCTGAAAATTCAGCTTCGCTGAATCACAGGAATAAATTACATTTTAAACTATATTTCAGGGTGCTGAAATAATGTTTGGTCTTTTGGGCGCGAGGTTGTAATAATATTTCAGAATATTTGAATATTTTACTGTATTTTTGGTCATATAAATTCAGCCTTGATGAGCAAAAGAGACTTACTTGAAAAACATTAAAAAATTCTTACCAGCCTGTCTGAATGGTAGTGTAAATGTCAAATAAAACATCAGATACAACAGTCCTTTGACATTATGTGGTTGACAACATTTTCCAAAGTATCATAATTTGACTAACATTTTCTGAAAAAGAAGTGAACTGACTGAATTTTTAAGAGCCGTATCTCATAAAAAATGGACAAGCTATGAGTCCAGGAAAGTTATTAGTGCAAATCTAGTTGTGTCACTATTTCCTACCGTTTATATGATCGCTATAGTAGAATACATACACATCCAATGCTGTAAACTTATTTTATTGTTTCCTTTTAACATTGTTGCTTGATGGACCTGTTTTTGCATTTAACAGAACCTCTCCTCCTGTCTATCCACATGTCTTCTTTTTCCCTGAAAACAGACTCTGGGCCAAATTCTTTGTTTCGTAACAAAGGCCCGGCGGTTATGTCACCAGAGTGCACATGCAGACAGAGCAGAGGAGGAAGTTAAAGACTCACAGACTCACAAACCCATCACAGACTCTCCGGCTCAGACGTTCATGATACACTGACTGAAACATTTAGAAATAAACACACATTGTTGCCTGACAAGCATGAGAGGAAATGCAGAAACACCCATCATGCCTTTGCTGCCCTCACATGGTAGCACTTTTGTATAACAGCAAAGAATTTTTCTGTTTATTACTCTATTAACCAATATGATGCTGTATTAGTTCAGTAATATACCAACATTTGTGCATTAGTAGCAGACATAATAGACTAAGAATACAAATTAATCTTAGTGCGAATATTAATCTGTGTTAAAATGATCAAGCAAGGTTTTTCTTTTCTTTTTTAGGATCAAACTTAAAAGAATCTAAAGGAACGTTTTCTTTTGCAATATACTATTTTTAATTGAAGCAACCAGAAGAGCAGGCAAGATGGATTAATACATTTTCAGTTCTCATAGGCCTACAGATTAATTAGTATAATTAATTATAATAATGAAAATTAACCCTCTTGGCATTCATGGCAAGTTTTTTTTTTTTTTTTTTCTTTTACGTCATTCCGGATGTGGTGTGTGTGTTGGGTGTTGTGTGTGTGTGTGTGTGTTGTGTGGTGTGTGTGTGTGTGTGTTTATAAGGTAGCCCCCACTGCGGCAAGATGTGGCCAACATACGTGCATATTCATTCTCAGAAAAAAAAAGGTACAAAAGCTGTCACTGGGGCGCGATTCGCGCCTTGTCAAAAGCACACTGTTTGTACCTTGTTAGCATGGCCAATATGGACCTTCTACAGAGGGGTGTGGGCAGAGAAGTATTGGCATTAGATTGCCCTTAGTTGAAAAGGCGTACCAGCCTCAGTGACAACTTTCCTTTTGTACCTTTGATATGTCTGAGAGCGTGATAAGCTAAAATAAATCGTTGTCGCCACAAGACTAAATTCATTTCAGAAAGCAGATTACTGAAGGAGACAAGTTTAAAAAATTTTAAAAAGTAGCAAACCGTTTAACAGTTTATTGTGTATGAAAATGCCATAAGATTATTTTCACGCGTTCACGAAACTGTGAAAATCCAAACAACAATGAGTTACATAGTTCCAAATGTGAGATTGTGATATTTTTAAACAAATGGTGCACCTGTGTCTTCAGGACCGAATTTTAACTTTTGTTCAAGCATAATGTCATACAGTTTTTGTTGTGTGTCTTCAGCAAAATGCATCAAACATCTTTAACGGAGAACATGATTTTTTAAAAAAGAATACATATAAGTAAAATGAAAGCGCGCACGGTATGGGTTAATTATTTACAATCCTAGATCGTTGACACTGTGTCGGGAATTATTCACCAGATTCTTATTCAAACGTTTTATGTTTAGTTTTTTTTTTTTAGTTAAGAATGTAATTGTCAAGTTGGTGGTCAAACAATGTTCAATACTAATTGTTATGTATTGTTTACACGTCCACATTTTATTGTTTCCAGATCTGTGGTTGGCCAGTTAAGGTGTTTTGTGCATATGCCTGTCGCATGAGGGTCCTCAATCATGTAAAGAAGCGAACCTATGTGCATAGAACTCGGGCACTCAAGCTGACTGAATTTAACATTTTGTACAATCTAAATAAGTAATTTGTTGCAATGATGGATCATTTTAGGCCAATGCAACTTCACATTTTATCTTCAGTGAATACATTTATTTACTTTTAAAGGAATCTACTTTGAGAAACCATACATGCCATACGTGCCTCCAAGTTCTCGGAACATCTCAGCACAATGGAAAGCAGGGTCATAAACTAGGAACACAGTGCCTTACAGAGTGAGTGATATTGTGATGGCTCACAAAAGACATGTCCTCTGCTTTTAAGAGTTATGGAATAGATTCTGGAAGCCAGTGTTAGAAAGTGCAGTTGCCATGGTGATGCATATTCCATTCTCTGCCGCGAAAATTTTAGTCTCAAGCACTCCATGGTAAGCATTTTAGAAGAAAAGCTAAAGCACACCGTGCACCAACTCAGTCCATTCAGAGTAGCCTTGAGCGAATGGAGTCGAGCTGAGACTCTCAGAGATGTAGGTGTTGTTTACGCAGCAGAAGGTGAGGATTTGTCTCTTTTGCAGATGCTCTCATACTGCCAGAATATTCTTGATAATTCTTGAATATGGTGATATTTCACCCAAATATTTGGGCCTTTTTTGGAACACTTAAATGTTTTGAATAATTACATTATACACACACACACACACACAGAGCAGTGGGCAGCCATTTTTTTGCTGCGGTGCCCAGGGAGCAGTTGGGGGTTTGGTGGCTTGCTCAAGGGCACCTCAGTCGCTGTATTGAAGGTGGGACAGAGCGCTGTACATTCACTCCCCCCACCTACAATCCCTGCCGGTACAGGACTCAAACTTTGGGTTACGAGTCTGACTCTCTAACCATTAGGCCACAACTTCCCCCTACAATGTCATTTTAAATCATTAACATTTTAGTAATCTTAGCATGTTTTAAAGTACACTTATTTTGACGTGTTGACTAACATACTACAGCACATGTCAAATAATTGATTATAATTTTAACTGTGTGTTATTTGATATTACATTTGAAGTTAAAATAAGTGCACACAATTGCAATCTCATCCTACAAATATATTTGAAAACAACATACAGTTTCAGTAGAAATGACATTAAAGTATATTTTTAGTTTACCATAAAAGTTTGTCGGTACATTCAGCGGTTCACTTTAACCAAAATATATATCAAATGACAAATAAAGTAATATAGCTGAACTTAAATAATATAAAATGTTCCATAATTCCGACTTTACGATCCTACAAGGGGGTTAAAAAACCACTCAAATTCAGATAACTGCATTTAATATAAATTCAAACTATACATTTTCATTTAATTGCAATTAATATGTAATTTAAGTGTCTGAAAACATTACAGTCGGTTCACACTTAAGTATATTCTTTTAAAATCTTCCAAAGTATGTGAAAGTGCACTTTTTCCACAAGCTTAGAGCTCTGTTCAAATCAATTGTCGGCTGCAAGAGAGAATGATGGTCGTGATCATACCTATATAGAATATTGTCGTGATGCTTGGATTAGTTTAATGTCAGCTGTTTTTCTACTTCTATTAAAAGAGAGCCATCAGCATCATTACGCACATAGGGATTAATGGGATGTGAAATAGACTCATTCATATTGATGCAATTCCCAAGGTACCAGTCTCATCTACACACACACACACACACACACACAAACAGAAGGGCATAAACCTTTACCTCTTTGACCAAATGTTCCTATGTGCCCACACAAATGAAATGGGCTATCCATCAGGAAATCATTCAGTAAATGAAAATTAAGCTGTGTTCAATAAATATTTTGGAAAGTCAGTCATTAGCAACCCCATAATTATCCAGACGACGGAGGGAAATAAGCTGAAATATTGCCACCCACATGCTACTCATGCCGCTATACTGAAAGCTGCACATTGACATACCTATTTCAAAAACAATTTTATACAGCAGTTGGTTCTGGTTCATGGGTTTGATTATTTGAGCTACTTATATTTAGCACAAAAGCACTGGGACTTTTCATTGTCTGTATCACTTTGCTTATCTTATTACAGCATTTCAGACCTGAGCAGTGTGGACCGTTCCAGACCGGCTTTGGTTTTGCTTGGTTGGAAAACCAATGATAATAATAATAAATGTTTCTTGAGCAGCAAATCAGAATATTAGAATGATTTCTGAAGTATTATGTGACCAGTGTTGGAAAGGTTACTTTGAAAATGTAATAAGTAGTGTAACCATTTCAATTACTTTAAGTTCCGTATCAGTTACAAAATATTATTACTTGCCTACAAGGCCCTTAATGGGTTAGCTCCTGCATACCTAACTAGTCTTCTACCACGCTACAATCCATCACGCTCCCTAAGGTCGCAAAATTCTGAACTTTTGGTAGTACCTAGGGTAGCAAAGTCCACTAAAGGGGGGTAGAGCTTTTTTCGCATTTGGCTCCCAAACTCTTAATAGCCTTCCTGATAACGTTCGGGGTTCAGACACACTCTCTCTGTTTAAATCTAGATTAAAGACACATCTCTTTGGCCAAGCATTCAAATAATGCATCTCATAATCTTGTACTGCAGTTATATATGATCAAATGCACATTATTATTCTTTAGTTTGGGTTAAACAAATCAATTTTGCTTGGTTGGAACAGCAGCTACGCTAATTATGTCTCTATTTGTTTCTCTGTTTTTTGCCACTGGGATTTACACAAGCTTCAGTCTGGATCCAGAACACCTGAGAAGAGATGATGCCAACCCCTCAGAGGACCTCAGATGATGCCAACCCTGAAACAAAATACAGAACTACCACATGTTGCTATAAGTTTTGATTGCATCATATAATAATTGCTGTTAATAGTGTTCATTGTCTGTTTTATTACGTCTTAAATTGATTTTTCTGTAAATTTCTGCCATATGTACATTAATTGACAGTCACCACTGATAAGCTACTACTAAATATATTGTAGAAACTTAATTTTTCTGTAAAGTTGCTTTGCAACGATTTTTATTGTGAAAAGCGCTGTACAAATAAATTGAATTGAATTAGAAGCCCAAACTCTGGAAACCTACCTAAATTGGTTTCGGGAGGCAGACACACTCTGCGTTTAATCTAGATTAAAGACACAACACTAACACACTAATACGCTTTCTAATATTCAATCCGTTAAAGGATTTTTAGGTGCATTATTAGTCAGCGACCGAACACTTCTCCTAACAACCGCGCCTGTAAGGCTTTGCTCACATCGCTAGAATAATGGCATCGACGCTAATATTAGTCCTGTTTCCTCCCTTATTCCCGGGTCCCCGGAACCCGCCACCGATCCATTCTGTAGCCAGATCATATGGTCACGTGCAGTCACCCGGATCCGTATGTATTACAGACCATAATGTGGATCAGCACTTAGAAAGGACCTCCACAGCCCTGAAACACCAGGACAACTAGATGAGCCCCAGATACAGATCCCCTGTAAAGACCTTGTCTCAGACGACCACCGGGACAAGACCACAGGAACCAGATGAGTCCTCTGTACAATGTGACATTGCTGCAGCCTGGAGTTGAACTGCTGGTTTTGTCTGGTCAGAGGAGAACTTGCCCCCCGACTGAGTCTGGTTTCTCCCAAGGTTTTTTCTCCATTCTGTCACCGATGGAGTTTTGGTTCCTTGCCGCTGTCGCCTCTGGCTTGCTTAGTTGGGGACACTTCATTTCCAGCGATATCGTTGACTTGATTGCAAATGATTGCAAAGATACTATTTAAACTGAACTGAGCTGGATGATGAATTCAATGATGAACTATCTTTAACTGAAAAATGAGTGTTTACGATTGCCATTTTGCGTTATTGACACACTATTTTCCTAATTAATGCTGTTCAGTTGCTTTGACACAATCTGTATTGTTAAAAGCACTATATAAATAAAGGTGACTTGACTTTATTAAAGTAATGTAACTGATTAGAGTTGATTACTTTTCTAAATTTCTAATGTTTTCAACTATTACTCAGTTTGAATCATTTAAAGCAGGAAGGGTTTTTACCTTACAGTAGTGCTCAACACTGATTACTGTCAGACTTTCCAAATCCTTCATCACTTGAATTAAGATTATAATAATTGAATTTTAAAGCACAGCCACCACAAAATCACTTTAGCACCTCTTTTTACTTTGAGATCGTTCTGAGGTTAAATACATATTTAAAAGCATAAGATATAGTTTAATAGCTGTATTTTTTTTAACCAAATCTTTTCATTGCTATGCAGGAAACACGGCTCTACAATGCCTTGGAAACAGCTAATCTTAAAAATAAAGATACACCCCATCAAACAGTTACGAATCGCATGTGTCCTAAACTCCTGAAACATTGGTGTCTCATATTTTAGAGCAGTCAATGCAATTTATAAAAGACATCAATCCAATCTGTATGCATGTGAAATAAATCCAGATGTAACCCCCTTTGTAATCTTTAGCATTTTCATAAGTAACTGTAATTTAATTACACATTTTGTCTCAGTAACAATTACAGTAACAGTTACATTTATTTTGGGTAACACTATTTTAAGATGTCCTTGTTACATGTGCTTACTTTTATATTAACAATTAATTATGTGTAATTACATGCATGCAACACAAGCCAAACCCTAACCATATAGTAAGTACATGTAGTTAATTAGCATTATTCTTAAATGTGTAATTACACTGTAACAATGACACCTTAAAAGCAAGTGTACCTATTTGTATTAAATTAAGTAATTATGTTACAAGCAACTAGTTACTCCCCAACACTGCATGCAGTGAAGACTGAAGAGAGTAATGATGCTGAAAATTCAGCCTTGCATCACAGATAACGCCATACTTTAAAACAGAAAACTATTTTTTTTAAATTGTAATAATATTTCACAATATTACTTATTTTACAAAATGTTCACGTAATAAATGCAATCAAAAACATTTAAAAATCTTTCTGGCCCTAAACTTCTGAGTGGTAGTAAGTTACTCTTTATTAATTTTATTGAACTATAAAGAAAATATCACACTCAAAATCATGCTGTTAACTTGTTCTTCCATGTATTTTATATAAATGTACAATTATTTATGACAATACATCGAAAAATAGAATGGTCTTTCAAGTCAAACATAATATTTAACGCCACTCAATCAACCTAAATACATTAATTTATATCAACAAAACTCATTTTATGGGAGAAATGGCTAAATTTGTACAGTATTACTAAGATTTTTCAAGCATATTTCACTCCAAATTAAGCTGGAAAATTAAAACTTTTAACTTCGTCAGTAATGATACGAACAGGACTTAAGTCTGCATTATAGCTGCATTTAACTGACAATACTCTGTAGCTCTACATAATAATGGCTCATATCCAAGTAACACTGCGGTGGGCAATACCTTAAATAGGCAGCAGAATTGTTCAGATTCACCAGACGAGCCCTAAGCGTTGAATGACGCACAACACGAGACCACCCATCCATCATCAGCATATAAAAAGCACTGCGGGAACCGTGCACAACTCACTGCACCGAGAGCACGGGGTGCTGCGCCTCCCCTACCGCCGTCCTGCCGACCTCAGCACCAGCCGTTCTGGATGATACCAGCAAGGAGCATGGAGGTGAACACAACTGATAAAGCTCTTCTTTCAGTTGATGGCACCGCGACGCTCTCCTGTTGCAGCTATCATTCCGAAGGCACCGCAACAGCTGACATGCATTTGCAGTGCGCGTCGCACTGGAGACATCCAGAGCCAAAGGCGCGAGTGGTGCGCTCCTCCAGCACTGGAAAGCGACCCTCGTCGTCTGAACGCAAACCCAGATCATCTCTGGATCCCTTTTCCGCGTCTCAGCTCCATAAAACAAAGCATATGAGATATGAGATTAAAAACGACGAGCTGGTCAGCGTAAAACCCAGTCACTACCGGCGCATAGTTGTGCTCGGCGCGCCCCGAGTGGGTAAAACGGCGACTATACGCCGTTTTTTGGGTGATGATGGATTCGAGGAACAGTACGAGCCAACGACCGAAGACTTTCACAGCAAACTCTACCACATCCGAGGAGAGAGATACCAGTTAGACATCCTGGACGCGTCCAAAGAGAGAGACTTTCCGGCCAAGCGAAGACTATCTATTCTGACAGGTCAGTATGCGCACCGTGTTTTTACTCAATTGGTGTTCTTTAAATCGTTTAATTATAGCCCGTGGTTTACAAAGATCTAATTTCATGTGCTTTATGCCTTCAACAGGTGACATATTCCTGCTGGTGTTCAGCGTAACTGACCGAGAGTCTTTCACGGAGATCTGCTCGTTACGCGAGGAGATTTTCACTGCCAAATCCAAGCTGACCAAGTCCAAAGAAAACAGACAGCTTCCGATAATAATCTGTGGCAATAAAACTGACTTAAACTCCTCGAGAGCTGTGCAGCACTCCGATATCCGCCAGTCTCTCGGGGAGGAAAGTGTCCTCTTTGAGGTGTCTGCCAAAGACTGCACCAACATGGAGGAGATGTTCGAGGCCCTGGCGGTGCTGGGAGGGCTCCCCACAGAAACCAGACCCTCTCTCCATCGAGACATCTCCATCCACACGTATCAAGCGCTGAGCAGCAGAAAGAGAAACAAAAGAGCCATGAAAGAGCCGTGTGGCGCGGTGCACCCCCTCGCCCGCAGACCGAGTTTCAGTAGCGATCTGCGGCGCGTGATGGGCCCGAGCACCCCTAAACGAAGCACACCTATTGAGAGGTGTCAAATACAGTAAAAGAGTAACGCTAGGGACTCTGTTTCAAACCTATGAATAATAATTATTCAACGATGTAAGAATTATTATATTCTATTAGTCCCTGGCTGGACCATATGGGACAGATTCTACACATTGACAAAGTATTTGTGAAATGTATTTATTATAACCCTGTTGGAAAATCGGGCTTAAGATGGTCAAAACTGGTCATTATCAGGTGTAAACTGGTAGACAAACTGGTGGATCAGCAACTCGATGGTCAAATAAGTTGTTTTTTGGAACACTGAGGTTGGTCAACCACACTGTAGAAAGTGGTAACCTGCTATTGTTATCCTAAAGAGACATTTCTACTTGATTTACCCCATAAACATGAGTTTTGTTGGTATAAATTAACGTATTTAGATTGGTTCATTGACTGTAAATTCATATATTTGACTTGAAAACCAGTTAATATTGATGTTACCGTTACCATTTTTGTTTCAGTGCAAAGCTGGTCTAAATTAGTTGGAGTAAACTGCTTCCAAAACAGCTCAGCTCATGCTTTTTCCAATAGGACAATGTTGTTTTCTTTATGTTGAATGTATTACCTGCAATTTGCTTCAACATTTCTTATACTAACTATAAAAAAACGCAGCGAGTCTGGATAATAGACCTATGTTACCTCAAATTTGTTTCCACTTTGTCTTGTATTACAGACAATAAAAAAAGTTGCCTCTAAGAAATATTGCGTCGGTTTTTTTCTCAAAATGCATGAGCTTTTTCCAGAAATCAGGGTCATTGCAAACAATTACCCCTGAAGTTGTAGAAATGTCGAACATTCATGATGAGAAATTATTCTTGATGCAACCAAATCAATCGTGACACATATCGACAGGAAAAATGAGAGCATGTAACGTCACGTATATAATATTCATGAGCCGAGCTATATTTATACCGTGTCTCCCACCTCACCTCAGTTTTGCTGACAGACAGTATCTACGCCTTTGCTTGAAGGAGAAACCAGTTTAATCACAGTATGACCATTTATTGGTGAACAACGGGAAGAAAGGAGTGGGTGGTGAAGCTATGGTTCTCATCCTCTGCAGAGGCTTGAGTCATCATCGCTATGCTGGCGTAAAATCCTCTCATATTAGTAAGAAAACGCGCCCACGCACTTGTATGTGAGAGTCCCGGACAATACAGTACAATCACGCTGTGCATAATAGACATTATACAACACGATGATGAATATTGAGAACAGTAAATGATAACCTACATTAACAGTAAGACAAGTAAGCATAGCACAGACGTTTCAGTGCATACACGGATATTTGCATGACAGATTGTTTGGTAGCGTTAAGCAAACGGCGCTCAGCACCATGGACAGCGTACCGCTCGTTTACTTTGATGCGTTTTCTATTGTGAATAGCTTGAAAATGTTGTCTGAACTACATTACTAACTTTCAAAATGATATCTAAAATAACTAAATATATTTTAATTGTGCTTAAACAAGAAATAATACTGTGAACAGGGAGCAAAATTAATAATTCATGATTCTTCAATGACCTTCTGTCTAACTGAGAATGTGGGTGGTTTGGAGAAGAGGAACTCCAAATGGCAGATGCAATGAGAAATCACACCTGTGCTAAATAACTCAAGATATAAAAGCCCGCAGGGAATACGATCACATCAAATGTCATAGATCAGAGAAGGCAATTATCTAGTTTACGGGGTTCATCTTCTTTTTACAGATTCCTAAAATATTACTTTAAAACATTAACTGTAGAAATTGCCAATATTTTACAAATCCAGTTTAAAACGCACATCTCAAGTTCTTAGAAATACTCTGTATTCGTTTCATATGGTTTTTAAAAACGTTCATACCATTTTCGGAAACCTTTCAATGTGATGACTCTAAAATTAGCATTTGATGTTAATTGTGACAAACAAAAACTACTATATTTTCCGTATACACGTATACAAATCTTAAACTTTTTTTTTTTTTAGTTTCTCATATTTTTTCAGTATAAACAGTAATTAACTTAGGCCTGGTTTCACCGACAGGGCTTAGACTAAGCCAGGACTAGGCAATAGTTCAATTAGGACATTTAAGTAATTTTTTATTAAAAAAAACATTACTGGTGTGCATTGAGACAAAACAGAGGCACTGATATTTTAAGATCAGTCCGTGCAAGTTTCAAGTTTCAGTTAAAACAGCTCAAACTTACACTTTAGTCTGGGACTAGGCTTAAGCCTTGTCTGTGAAACCGGGGGTTAAAGTCACAATTAAATGGAAGTAGCGGCAGATCTTCTCTTTCATATTGTAACATACATCAGAGTACAACAAATTAACACCAAAGAAAAAAAAAATGTATAGTTGTTGATTGGATTTTGAACTGTGGGTGTCGTTTATGTGGACTAAATGATTGGAGATGTCCTTCATATGTCACCAGAGAGAAATTTGTCATTTTCAATGTCACTCTAAAAATGCTGGGTTAAATACAACCCTGGGTAAAATATGGACAAACCCAGCAATTGGGTTGTTTTGACCCAGCTGTTGGGTTACTACACAGAAGGTTGGGTAAGTTTTAATTTAACCCAACCGCTGGGTCAAAACAACCCCATTGCTGGGTTTGTCCATATTTTACCCCGCACTGGGTTGTATTTAACCCAGCATTTTTTTTAGAGTGTTATGACATTGATTAAACAAAATCAAAAGGCTTTTAAAAAACAAAGAAGCATATGCACAGGTGTTCACATGCTTTCATAACAGGGTAAATTTCTATTTCATGCCAACAATGAACATCGTTTTCCATTCAAGATCATTTTTTTCTTCAATATTATATCAAGATCATATTCTCACATTTACCTTATGCACCCCCCCCAAAAAAAATTATATTCAGACATAAAAACATGCTAATTGTAAAAAAGAACGTACTGTATTTGTGAATAAATGAATAAATAACAGAAAAATTTCTCTGATGCAAACTGTCATCTGTCTCTCTGAATGTCTGTCTTTCTGCTGGTGTACTGCTTTTTGAAAAACATCTCTAATTCCAGCAGCATTGTGGGTAAGATGCTGTCCAGTAATGCTAACCCTTCCCAGGAACACCGCAAACCCCTAAAGCATAAAGAAAAGCATCAATGGGGCATTGATGTGCAACTGAAAATGCAATGTACACATCACACTTGGTTTATTTAACAAGTAAAAAATGCGCACAGATAATATTTAAGCAGTAAACAATACCTGTCATTAAGTTTTAAAAGTCCCCCTGCTTGAAATTCTTGAACTTTTTCTGACATCCCAAAAATTTGTTGGAGGTCATCTTCTGGGCTGAATAACTTCCAGTGCTACAATATAAAAAATAAAGCAGAAAAATTAAAGGCATCAGTCACTTCATCAGCTTTATCTAAAATGGCACCCAAACAAATAAATAAACATACTGTACATTTGAAATAATCAATAACTAATAATAATTTGATTAAAAATGTGCTTAATTGTTATGAAAATGTCAATGCAAAATATACTACTAATAGTAAATCACCCAAAAGTTTCTTTTTTTTTTAATGAAAACATAACTGGCTGAAATATTTTATAGCTGTAAAACCTATGTTATCCAGCGGTCCACTGTACCTGCTGGGTGATTCCTTCATTCATACGCAGGCCCATGACCAAAACCTCCTCCAGCCTGCAGATACAATTTCCATCCGATTCAATAATTCAATAACAGTCTGTGTAATCACTCCACAGCGAGTTGTGTGTGGACTACAGATGAGATAGTCTTACAGGCCGCGGTGGTCGAGCTGTATTCGGCGGCGTGTCCCGTGATCGTGACGCTGAACCTCTCGTATCCAAACATCTGGTTCTAAAGTCTGGGTTCGTGCTTCCCTCTGAACTCCTCCCACTGCACGCGGCACAAACCGTCCATGTGCTCCTAACAGATGATATTGAACACAAAACAAAAGTTTGCAGTCAGTAAGTCTTAAAGAAGTCTCTTACGCTCAGCAAGCCTGCATTTATTTGACCAAAAATACAGTAAAAACAGTAAGCAACAATGGGGTATTGATGTATAACTGAAAATGCAATGCACAAATCACACTTGATTTATTTAACAAAGTAGTTTGAAAATAATTTACACATATTAACAATACCTTGTTTTTCTATTGAAAATGTTTAAAATATATTTATTTCTGTGATGCGCAGCTGAATTTTAGCATCATTACTCCAGGCTTCAGTGTCACATGATCCTTCAGTAATCATTCTAACATGCTGATTTGCTGCTCAAGAAATATTTGTTATTATCAGTGTTAAAAACAGTTGTGCGCTATCATTATTGTGTTTGTGAAACTTGCTACATTTAAGGACTCTCTGATGAATAAAAAGACCAAAAGAACACACTCTATTAAAAGATAAATTTTGTACATATCAAATTTCTCTTTTACTCGCACTTATGACGCAATGAGATTGCTTCTCCTGAACAAAAACTAACGCTTTTGTTTTTTTTATACATATTTGAACATTATTGTCGTTGCACAAATGGATCCTTGGTCCCACACCGGTATTCTGCCGTCCCTTTTCCAGTACCATGCGACTAGTTTGTGTTTCACTGAACAACGTTCTCCAATATCACATCATCATTAAACAACTATTTCCACATTTTGATTATTTACTGTATATAATGCAGCATTTATTCATTTGCCAGATCCTTTTATCCAAAGCGACTTGCAGCACATTACAGTTTATTTGTACACCTAGGAATCCAAAACATGTCCAACACAGGAACTTCTTTTTTTTTTTTTTTTTTCACTCATTATAAGAATTTAAGCAATGATAACTTACATTTTTGGCAAAGTTGGACACTTCGTATTGACGAAACCCAGCTTTCTCCAGAACTCCCCGTGCTGAATTGTACATAAGAGCTGTGACATCGTCACCAGGCACGCTTAGTTCACCGCTGCCAACCTGTTTAAAAAGCTGCGTACCCCTTTCCAAAGTCAGCTGATACAGTGAAACGTGATCATCACAAACCAGCAGCAATTTCTCCAGCTCACTCTCCCACGACTTTACACTTTGTCCTGGAAGCGCAAACATGACATCCACTGACACGCGTCCCGGGCAGAGCGTCCTGGCCTCTGACACTGTCCAGAGAGCATGCTGGGAATTGTGATCCCTTCCTAGTGTCCTCAGGTGATCATCATTCAGCGACTGTGGAGAATAGCATTAGATCTATGGAGACTTTGTCAAAACTATGTAACATCATGTGCATGCAACATACAGTTAGGTCCATATATATTTGGACACAAGCACAATTTTTATTATTTTAGCTGTTGACCAAAAACATATTCCAGTTTCAAGTTAATTAATGAATATTTGAGTTCAAATTACAGCTCAAGTTGGCACCACCCACCCCCAAGCATATTTACTAGTCAAATCTGTGTTAATATAAAAGTTTGTATTCCGATAGCATTTTAGGTTATATTTTTGTTCAACCCCCTGAATTAAAGCTTAAAAATCTTAATCGTTTCATTTTAATTCTATTCTGGTGGCATACAGAGCCAAAATTATGAAAATTGTGTCAGCGTCCAAATATATATGGACCTAACTGTACCTGAATTCCAACAGAAAACCGGTTAACTCCTGCTAATGTGAAGTCTTTCAGACTAGCTTTTCCAGCAGGTTGTAGGTGGTTACCACCTTTCTCTAGAGTGACCTCTGATTCTCATCGGAGAGAATGAGCTGTATTGGAGTACGGCTCCAATGACAGGCGATTGTGGAGGGCTTGCCCAAGCTGGTGTCTCCTCCTCCAAACAACCTGAGCGGTCCTACAGGATCATGCACAGGATTAATTAAAGGGATGAGTTCACTCCAAAATATAACATTCGGTCATTTATTTACCCATCCGTTACACTAGTTCCAAACCTGTATTTAGTCATGTACTCTTACAAAAAGGAGAAATTAACTCGCTTTGTGCACGTCAATTTAAGATAAAAAAAAAGTTAAACACATAAAAAGGTCCCCACCTGTCCTACATGTTTAGTCACATAAAAAAAAATGTCCATGTCAAAAAACTGTCATAAGAATTTGAAGCTTGGGAGCACATAGTTAAGTTTGGTCTCATTTTAAAGAACACTCATGGCAGATTATTGTTGAAGTAAAAAAAAGTTAAAAAAGTGAAACCAAAAAAAAAAAAATTCTAGATGTTTAGGTTTATGAACGTTGTTTTATATAAAATATATATTTTATGAAACATGTTGAACTCTATACCTGCTAGAAAATCAAAGCCATAAATCTAAACAAGTTCCAAATTTGAGGTTGATATCTCAAAAAATGAGCTTTCAGTAAGATTGTTCGGGCGCAGTACCAAATTTTCCCCATTAGATGCCAGCAAAACTCTGCTGGTGCACACAGTGGTTAGATTTGTGATTTGCAGTAGAGTTTTTCTCTGTCAAATATTACAAGAACACACACACAATTTTTTTTTTTTATGACACGCATACAAACCACACTCTGATATCCATACCAACACACCCACACAATTTTAGCTGCATTGTTTATCCAATTGGCTCTATAATATGCATAAGCAGAAAACGGGAATAAAGCGAGTATTTGCTTTATATGCCAAACTTGAAAAAATGGCACCATCTGGTAAAAAATAATAATAATTAAAATAGTAAAAAAAAATTATTTTAAAGCCTTGCCAATATAATGAAACCTATCAACAAAAATTGCATAATTTTACAGTTAAATGGCACTAAGCGGTTAATAATAGTCATGTTTTAATGGGTTTCAGTGGGGACATTTTTGTCCTTAAGGTCCTGAGAGGAACAATTTTTTTATACCTAGTGCAAAACAGATTTATTAAAGAAAATGGAAGTGAAATATTAAAATTCCAATAAAATACAACACTCGTTGGGCCAAAATGTATTTCATTGGCAAACACAGGCAAATTATGATCAATAAATAATAAATCTGAAAGGACAAAAATTTCCCAAAGGGTCACATAAAGGGTTACAAGATGTGTGCCGGATTTTATATTTATACTTTATATCTTTAGCTAGCAGTGGTGCTCCAACTCGGTTTCCTTGGGGGCGGTGTCCGCAGAGTTTTTAAGCTCCATCCTTGCCTCATCACCCTTCTTCACAGTTTCTAGTATGCCTAGTAAGAGCTTGTTTAGCTGGATCAGGTGTGTTTAATTGGGGTTGGAGCTATAAATCTTGCATGACACCTAGCCCTCCATGGTACTAGCTAATTCAAGCTCTTTACTAGTTCAGCTCTAGAACTTGAAAGACGTGTGTTTGAGAAGCAAGCTGTAGCTAAATCTCTGCAGGACCATCCCAGGTCCCTCCAGGACCGAGTTTGGGCAGCCCTGCTTCAGAGCATATTCATGCACACTGACCTGGAGACCTGACTGAGCTGCAGTAAGGTTTGTGTCTCTTTCTGCAGACATGCTGTCATGATTGCGTGGTTTTGATTCCGAGGAATATACTTGTTGAAGTTGCAGTAGGAGCATCTTTTTAGGCAATAGGGCCACTGTAAAAAGGAGAAATGCAGACAGGTAAAACAGAATAAATGTGACAGTCTATGTATTTGACAGGCGTGTTTAGGCACTCACGTGGACATAAAGGGACGCTTCATCTGCTTGAGGAGGCGATCTGTGAGTAGTGGCGATAGATCTCAACAGTACAGAACCGAGCGCCGTTCCCAAACACTGTAAAGCGTGCTGTTGTGTTAGTAATGTTTGTCTCGACATACTGAACTTGAAGAGTCATCAGTGAAGTTACGCTTCTGCCATATTTTCTGCACGGTGCTATTTTACTGCAACACACTGCGTCCACTGTTGACAACTCTCGCGAGACAAATAAGCAACCGCAGCTTCAAAAACAAGCCCCACAATATTTTTTGTTGATTTATCATCATCAATATTATTTATTACCAATAATTGAGCCTGCAACATATCAAACTGAAACCACTAAAACAGAAGCCGTTTTGCAAACTGCAACAAAACTCACCTGTGAGCAGAATAGGATTGGAGAGATGGAAAAGGATGAAAACACAAGAGCTTCAAAGGGGAGCTTTAACATAGCCACATATTTATAGCCTAAAGAAATATGCTATTCGAACCATATTTACTCTTAGTGTTAGTATAGAACTACTTTTTTTTTTTATTACAACCCGTGATAATTAGTACATTACAAAAACATTGTAAAAAAATTATATGGGAAGGCTATAAAGAAAGTCACCCCTCTGCTGCTGCGTCTACTTCTGTCATCGCTTGGATTACAGCGTCACGCGCCTTCTTTCTGAACGCGATTTTCTCCTCCAATGAGGGCGAGGAGGGGGCGGGACATGTGGCAAGTTACGCTACAGCACTTATATTTTTGCACTGATTGGCTATTAACTGTGAGCAGACATTGTGTCAATCAATGCATTGGAGAATACAGCGAACATAAATAAAGAAACAATGTTGCTTGTCAGATTTTCCTAACAAGCAATCATATTTTTTAAAATAAGCCCAAAAACCGCAACCGGATTTTTTTCACGAAGCACTTTACAAAAAAAAAAAAAAAAAAAAAACAAAAGCCCCCAAATCGAGTATAACGGCTGACCTGGCAACCTAGACTGTGCGTCCAAAGAGTTCACCGCTGATTTCTGCAAAAATATATAAATAAATAAAAAATAAAATTCTACTGTACCTGTTTATCTGATATTTTTTTTTATTTTAATTTTATTTGTCATTCCCAAGCTTTTAATATTTACTTTTTTTAATTTTAGAGGTCATCGGTATAAATTAATATAAAAAAATACATCAAATTAAAAAAGCAATAAATGCATTACCTATACCTACACTAAAATACCATAATACCCGCAGGCTGGCGGCGCTTTCATCCCACCAGTCCACGTTCATTTTTTTTTTTCTGTACCTTTAAGATGTGTGCCTTTTAATTTCATTTTTTTTCTGAGCAAAAAATATAAAATCATACTTTCACAGTGGTAACAGCAAAAATCATTAGATGACATTAAAAGGCATCATTCAAACAAAAATGATTTCATCACCATATGTCAGCTCAGCAGAAGTTTATTCATTAAAATAATAAAAATTGTGTAATAACTTTTTCTTTTATATTTTTACAGATATATATTTTTTTCCTTTAACATACCTGTCACTGAATGATGATGCAATTATTTCACCAATATTGACTTTTATTTTCACAAGAGTTATTTGAAACATTAAAGTGGACACTTTACTTGCATTTATTATGCTTGGTTTATATAAAATCACTTTTGAACATTTCATTTGACGCGGACAACAAAATGGGACATCTTGTCTTTGACCCATAAATAAAGCTTTAGTAAGTCACCAAATTAAACAAACTTCACATAACTATAATATGAAGTCTTGTTTAGTGCCTTTGAACCGCTGAATCTGTGAACTGTTGTTTTTGTTGCACTGTATTGCAACACATAATATTCTAATGCATTATGGTTTGGCTTTCTTGTTGTAATGAAGTATAGTATTCTGCAACACCTATACCTCCAAGCTAAAATAGAGCAAACTACACCACAACTATGAGTTCACCCGAGTCATCTTCAGCCGCTTCTATTCTGCTTGTCTATTTCTACAGTTCAGTTGTGTTATAAAAAAAAACAAGAGACATGTTTCTTTAAAAATGCATTATTTGTCTCTTAGCATATGAAGGCTGTTTCAATGGCTTGTGCAAAGCAGAACACAAACTGGACCAGAGAGAAGTTGAAGCCCCATAGCAACTAAGAGAAGTATTGATGTCTACACTCGCTGTACCTCTAGCTGCGGACTCCTAAAATCTCGTAGTGACCCCAAACGTTTGCACGGAGCGTATTCACAGACTCGTTCGACTTTAAGTGCCACTTTTTGAAGGCAAAAAAAGGGAAGTTGAAGCGCGATGCATTATGGGACGTGGAATCTAATGCATTGCACTCTAAATCGTATTGCATTGAAGTGAAGATCGTGCATGAGTGAATAGTTAACAACCCTACTGGCTAAAAAAGATATTGTTGCAACCTTGCAATTCTGGCGCTGTTAGGAAATGAAGGAGCATCTCACGTGACCTGGTGTGAGCTGCCATCATCGAAATGCATGCGTTTGTTTTGGGCATTTGCACAATTTAGGAAGTGTTTCGGATCGCCGTACTTCGCAGCTTGTAAAGGTTGGCTTGTTGGATTCTGGTCGGCTGACTAACGTCGCTTCTTCCAGTTGCTGTTGTTCTAGCCATTCACGTTTTGCTCTTGGTTCCAGGAACTTGTCGTCGGATGTGTAAAATGCTGAATGCTGCAGCAGCCGACAGAAATAAAGACCCGATCCTCGCGGTTTTAAAAAGCAGAGTGGCATCAGACAGGCCTCTGGTCGCTCTGGAAATATCTTCTGGCACTGGACAGCATGTTATTCACTTTGCCAAAGCGTTTCCCAACATTTCATGGCAACCGTCTGAAATCGAAGCGCAGTCCATATCGAGGTAAATATGCGCAACACCTTGATTTATCTCGAATTCAGATGTAGACATGAAATCTCTCAAATCTCGTATGCACCAGGGTTACATTCACGCTGCTGCAGAAATGCATTGGTTGAAACTATTCAAGTTATGAAAACAAATCTCATTTACTGAATAATAAAGAGACACGTGGTTGAAATACTTTCTGAAATAATCCTTTAATTGATATTTCCCCGTGCAATCTTGTGATAATGACAGTTCACTTACACCTGTCACTAGATGTCGCTCAGTCACTTTTAGAAACCTTTTGTAGCTGTGCTCTAACTCAGTGGTTCCCAACCCTGGTCCTTGAGGCACCCCAACGCTGCACATTTTGCATGTCTCCTTTCTCTGACACCAATTTCAGGTCTTGAAGTCTCTACTAATGAGCTGATGACCTGAATCAGGTGTGTTTGATTTAAGGAGACATGCAAAACATGCAGTGTTGGGGTGCCTCAAGGACCAGGGTTGGGAACCACTGCTCTAGTAGTCTAGTTAGTAAAAAAACGAATGATATTTTAAATTTTTTTTAATGAAGAGGTCTTTCAAAGTACTCATTCTTGATCTTAGCATCATAAATTCACGTTATTCCAAAGGGGAAAAAAACGATGTAATCTAATCTTTCACAAAATTCAAATTATTATTATTTTTGTATTTTTTTTTTATTGCAGTAAACAACAAGGATTACAGTACGTACAAAACGAACAGTAAAAAACAGTACGTACAAAACATACAAAATACCAATCAATAATAAAACTACTTGAGGATTAATAGATAAAACATCACAGAAAAAACAATATAATATGAAAATTCGTAAGAAAAATTCAAATGATTGCTCCCCTTCCGAAACGATTTCATTTAGAGCGAACGTCACGCAGGCGTAATAAATATTGTTAAATAATATCCGCATAATCATTTAGGTACTGAAATGATACCAGTTCATATAATAAACTTTAACGGAATAATAGCAAATAACGACAGAAATGAAACAATCCAATCAATTCTCGATGGATAAATCAAGTTGCCCTACTTCATTTCTTGTGTTAGTCAGAAATATAATGTCCGGAATGTCATTGCTGTCAACAAGAAAAGAAAAAAAATAGAGGTAATTCTCTCACCCTTTATTGAAAGAGCTAACATTAAAGTTTTGGGTTTTGTCCCAAGCTAATTCACAGAAATTAACTCATTAATTAAAAATAACAGAGAAATAATTAAGTATAGTCCAATTACAACCACTTATTCTGACAGAGCTATAAGATAGTTCATCCAAAAATGAAAATTCTGTCATTATTTACTCGCCTTAAAGTTGTTCTAAACCTCAGTTTTTTTCCAGCTGTTGAACACAAAAGGTGATATTTTTTAAAATGTTGGAAACTAAACAGTTGGTGGCAGCCATTGACTTCCATAGGATGGAAAAAAATACTATGGAATCCAATGGCTACCGCCAACTGTTTGCTTACCAATATTCTTTAAAAAATACACTATTGTGCTCACCAGCTGAAAGAAATTCATACAGTTTTGGAACAACATGATAATGCATTAAAAACTTTTGGGTGAACTACCCTTTAAAGGTTAGTTCAAAGTCCCTCCTGAGTCCCGTCTCTTCTTTAGATTAGGCTGCATACCATAAATTAATTCCTGCTATTGAATGCTAAATGTCTAATGACTTATTTTAAGAACCAATTTGTGATTTCATTTTTGTATTGCAGTATTGAGGCATATAGAGAGTATCATAAGCTGCAGAATGTCAAGCCCCCCATGTATCTCGATGTGTCTCAGAGTTGGGAGAACTGGGCTGGAATTCAACCCGAGTCATGTGACCTCATCGTGAACATCAACATGATGCACATCTCACCTCTGGCCTGCACAACGGTATTAAGCATGCTTACTTTTCTTTCTCTTTCTTTCTATTTGTTGAATGTCTGCATTATAAATCACCTAACATTTTTTTTCGCCTGCTTCAGGGTTTGTTTAATGGTGTTGGAAAAATACTGAAGCCACAAGGATTGCTTCTGACTTATGGGGTACTTGAAGCATGTTAAGCTGATTTTTTTTTTTTATGCATTCGGTTACATTTATTGGCTTCTAATGGCTTGCATCTGATAATGTTTTGCAGCCTTATGCTTTCAATGGATCAATTACTCCTCCGAGTAATGTTGACTTTGACCACAGCTTGAGATACAGGTTAGTGATAAAGGAAATCGCTGGCAAAGGTACAGCTTCTGTATTGCCTAAGAAGATTCTTGACCAAATTTATTTCACTGGTGTGAAAAGACATGCTTGTAAAAAAAAAAACTCAGGCCATACGACACTTACAGTTTGTTTAGATGGTCACTTCAATTCTCAAAATGTTATTTTATGTGGATTTGCTCACAAACAAAAAAAAACCTAACGATCTTAGTATTTTTCTTGTTTTCAATTACAAACATCTAAAAGTTACTTAAGATGTAAAGTCTTGTTTTCTGAAAAAAGGACTATCAACAGTAAATCAAATTAAGTTTATGCTTAAATAAGGCACACAAACAAAAACTTTCAGGGAGGTAAGAAAAACCTTTTTTGCCTTTGAATTAAGTTTTTTTTTTTTCTTACCTCACTGATAGATTTTTTTTTTCTTGTATTAAGCATAAACTCACTTAAAGCAGCACTATGTAACTTTTTCTGGTTTCAAAATTTGCAAAATGTATATAATGAGCAAGTACATCATGAATTCATCTTCCAAACCGCGTTTTTGTCTTAGCCTGAATCACTGCGGTACACTTATAATAAATAAGTACTTATATTTGGAACCTTAGGTGTAGACGACCATGGTCAGCACAGGAGTAAAAGCTGCCGACAAATTAGTAACACTACTCTGAATCGCCATAGACATAAACTTAGAGAAGTATGTCCATAGTGACCGCGTTGCCGATATGTTCTTGTGCTCCAGGGAAATGTGGCCAGTTCGTTATAACCGTTATGAGAAGCCAAAAGGTACATAGTGCTGATTTAACCACTTACCCATTACTTATAGGACTAATAGTTATTTAGTAGATTAAAGGGGTCATATGGTGCGATTTAAATTTTTCTTTTCTCTTTGTAGTGTTACAAGTTCTTGGTGCATAAAAAGATCTGTAAAGTTGCAAAGACTAATATCTCAATGCCAAAGAGATATTCTTTATAAAAGTTAAGAAGTTAACACGCACCAGCCTACACTAAAACGCGGCTCGTTCTAACACGCCCCCCAAATATCTACTCACTATGTGCCGCGAAGATTTGCCATAACGTCGACCAAAATGTCCTCAAGACCAAGAAGGCGATAACTTTTATCTCTCTTGTAAAGTAGTATTGTTGAACGACTGCCGCAATGGTCATGGTTTGAAGCGGCTAGTGTACGCCTTAACTTGTGGAAGCCGAAAAACTATCTGGTTTGGTCTTGGACGATATCTCTGCTTCGTCATTCCTAAAGACTGATCTAGTGCCTGCGTTAGATGAGCGAAATAACTTCAACTTTGCGCTGTGGATGGAGGCTTTCACCGTGCGACGTGGAAGCTGGACGCGCCACATGTGGTGCCCGCTCCTTCGGGATCCCGCCGACAGGCGCAGAACAGTTATCGATCACAGCACCGCGCTCAGTCACGCTAAGGCCGCCTTTGTTTCGTTGTGAAAGCGAAAACTACTTGGTTTGGCCTTCCAAAAATAGACACGACTAGAAATCAGTGGTTAAAATGTATTTACAACACTGATCCAGAACAGTTCAACCCAAATATTCAGATGTATGGGCAGCCACATTTTATGGAGCACTGTATATGATCCTGGTCGTAGACGAGAGTAGACTACAGAGTAGATAGTTCTGTTCTTACTCACAGACTGTAAGTAGATTTTTTATATTTAAAGGTTTTGCCACTGACGATTCAAACGCGAGCTTTGGGCAGTGTAGAGTAGCACTTGTACTTTGTAATTTCTCCAGCCATAACAAAGGCTAGACCAGAGTTTTAGTTTACGATGCGCCAATGCAATGCAACGCGGGTCAATATAAAAAAGACAGTATAAGTCATTGATAATCAGTTAATTTATTCACGCCCACGTGAGATGCTACACACAAATGCTCGTTTGTTAATGAGTTTTTAATGTTTTTGCTGTCGTCGCTACCGCCTGACACGGACAATATACAACAAGACTATGTGCAGGGGCATGTACATTTCCGTCACACACTTGCGGGGCGAGAGTATGTGCCCAATCACATGCCACCACCTCGCTTTATTTCAGCACGCAGTAGCTTTTGTAAAAATCGAAGCGTTTCAGAAAGGCGGGGCATAGAAGAGAAACAATAATGTACAGTATGTGGAAAATAATGTTTTTTTTTTTTTAAACCGCATAAACACATTTCATTACACCAATACAAAAATAATGTTCTTTTTAGCAGCATAATATGACCCCTTTAACATCTGAAGAACCTTTCTGTTTTAGAAAAGGTTTAGATATTTGTACTGGAAAACCAGACAAAAATACTGAGAATTTTTTTTTTTTTTTTGTTGCTATGTGATCTCCAAGGATTAACATCAAAGATCTTAATACAAGTTCTCTTACAATTTTACCCTGTATATCATATTGTTTTTAACAAATTTGTTTTACAGAAATCCAGAGTGGGGTCTAAGAGATGTGTCATTACTGAAAACACTAGGCCAGGAAAATGGACTGCGATTGGAAGAAATTGTAAGTGTTTTATTACCAAAATTAATCGTTTAATTCAAAATCTGGTGTAGTGCAGTGCATGCTAGATGCAAATATACTTGGGATGCTATGGTTCACATCAAGCCTCCTCAAAGCTTTTTCTTCGAGGCTGTAATCCATTACTTGGGCATGATCCATTGCAAATTAATCTGACATCGTGCCTTCTACACCTCGTTCTTGCTTTTGATTGGCTTGATTATGTGATGATTCACCACCTCCAGTCATCAAAGGCTTGTAAATGCATCTGTTTCTGTTTTTGATTTTCTAGGTTGATATGCCTGCCAACAACAAGTGCTTACTGTTTCACAAGGACAGCGTGGTTTAATAGAATAACACTGTATTTACATTTGCGTGGACTCTGTATTGTTTAAACGGTTTAAAGATACTGAATAATACAACGGCTTTGCTGAAATTGATCGTAACTCTCTTTCTGGAAAAGATGCATTTTTTTTTCACACCAAAGGAAATTAATAATCATTTAGACAGATGTTTGAAATGATGTGCACATTATATTGATAGAGCCGTATCCATGAATTCCTTTGATCATCCTCATTGGTTATCTGGATCATAGTTCTGCAGTGTTATTTCAAGATTTACCTGCCTTGTAAAATCCACTTTAAGCTTGTTGACCAACCACCATGTTCCAAAAGCAAGAAAGCTGATAAAATGTGTATTTTGAATGCAATGTGATTTACTTGTAAGCCAAACGCATACATGTAAATGTATATTTTTATCACACTGATGGATAATATCAATTCAATCATATTTACAATTAATATAATCTCAATAAATATTTGTATGCCAATAGCTAAATACGTAAATTCTCACATTTCAATGCAAAATGTGTGCTTTTTTTGTTTGTTTGAAATTTAATGAAACACTAATATTAGCTGCACTGTAAATTTAATTGCTGCTCTTCCATTATGCAATTGACGTTCCTTGACCAATAAAGAATATCACAGTGTATTATCTTGTCTGTTTATTGACTACACATTGTGTATTCCTTGACCTCTGATCGGACTCTTATCTTAGTTTTTAAAGGGGTCATATGATGCTTTTTTTTAAAGATCATTATTTGGTGTATCAGAATATGTTGACATGCTTTAATGTTCAAAAAACACATTATTTTTCAAAAACACATTCTTTTTCAAATACTGAACATTATTGTAAGTCCTCTATGCCCCACCTCTCTCAAACACTTCGTTTTCTACAAAGTCCCTCCTTCGACAAGCGCAGTCTGCTCTGATTGGCCAACTGGCCCAGTGCATGCTGATTGCGCCCAAACACAATCGCCCCGAACACCACAAGCACGCGTTGGAAATTTAATGCCCCTTACCATAATCACGAGCTCATCTTTCAAAATAAATGTAAAGACAGAGCCCAAAGGGGAACAGAGTCACGTGACAGACACAGAGATGAAGCTGGTATGTGCTTGAAGTACACAAGCCACGTTAAGACAGCTGACTCCACTGTGATGTGACACCGGTATCTCCTCTCTCCTCTCTCTCTCTCTCTCTCTCTCTCTACTCTTCTACTCTCTCGCCCCCGCCGCACACACAAACTAATTAAGTACTAAACAAAACAGTAGCTAGTCAGAAAGCGCCAGATGTCATAGCAAAGTCAGACTTACCGCCTCTCTAGGTGGCACGAACACGAGGATAGTCCATAAAAGGCATCTGTTGTTCGGATTGAGTAAGTAATCTTAAGCTTCCTAAATGATCATCGTACTCTTTTCGGAAGGCCAAATAAAGTGCTTTTGCTTTCACCTAGAAACACACAGGTCTCCCTGACATGCTGCTTCAACACTAACTGCGGCACATTATGCAAATATTTCCACATAGTGAGGTAGATATGTGGGGGCGTGTCAGAACGAGCCATTTTAGGTAGGCGTGACTGACTCTTAAACTTTTATAAAGAATATCTCTTTGTTTTTGAGACTTTAGTCTTTGCAACTTCTGGGATCTTATCTATGCACAATCAGCTTGCTAACACTCCAAAGAGAAAGGAAAACTTGAAATCGCATCATATGACCCCTTTAAGCATGTTTTACTGGCTATCGTAAGTAGGAACCAAAGATGATGATCTGAAGGTGTTGCACAGAAAGTTGCCCCCAACATGGGAGGTGCAGCGGATACGAGTGGATTGCGGTAGTCGGCGAATGATTATTTGAACACAACCCGATGTATTATACTGTGCCGTTTTGATCCGATTTCAATCTAAAGACTGTAAATAGACTCCTTTCAACTTCCCTGTCGAAAATCATCCAGAACAGACACCAGTTTAAGCCACGGCGGAGCAAGTTGAGTGTATGTTTATCTCTGGTCTTAAAAGCACAGTGTGTCAGTTCGTATGAAGCTTTTATTTCCATAAAGACTTGAATAATGTCAACGACATCGCTGGATAAAGAGCTACAGGAGCGTCTGAGAGAGGCCAGTGCCATCGGAGACATCGAGGAGGTGAAGACTTTAGTGGAGAGCGGAGTCAACATCAACTCTCAGAATGAGATTAACGGATGGTGCGTATTAACGCGGAGCCTACAGGCTCCTTTAGATTTGATTTCCAAGTGTATACAGTTATATTAACCTTTTCTTAAACAGCAATTCGCCTTTATTCTGTAGATGACAGAGCTGCTGGGCATAATTTATACTTGACAGTGAAGACATGGCCAGATATGTGACCGGGGGGCGCAGTTTCCCCCTTTTTAAAGGAATAGTTCACACAAAAATTAAAATCTGCTGAAATGTGGCTACTTACTCCCAGGCCATTTAAGATGTAGAGGAGTTTGTTTCTTCATCGGAACAGATTTGGAGAAATTTAGCATTACGTCACTTGCTCACCAATGGAGTGAATGGGTGCCGTCAGAATGAGAGTCCAAACAGCTGATAAAAACATCACGATAATTTACAGGAAGATGCGAGTCCATAATAACATTTCCTCCCTGTCTCTCACATCAAAGCACCAACATATTTTTAGAACTGCTTTTTTGGTCTGTATATATTTCTCGCCTGATTCAGACAAGATGGCTTTTTCACTGGAAAAAGCAATATTATGGATGGAGGATTTGTATTTTTGATGGACGCAATGGTTTGAAATGAAAAACATCTTAAATGACAGGATTTGTTATCGAGATGCGGCTTGCACTCACTGAGTCGTGTTCAGTCTCCTTGTGGATTATTGTGATCTTTTTATCTGTTGTTTGGACTCTCAGTCTGACGGCACCCATTCACTGCAGAGGATCCACTGGTGAGCAAGTGATGAAATGCTGAACTTCTCCAAATCTGTTCTGATGAAGAAACAAACTCATCTACATCTTGAATGGCCTAAAGGTTATGAAGTTTCATTTTGGTGTGAGCTATACCTTCAGTCCTGCATCAGCTGCTCCTCAAAGAAATCGTTCTTTCTTTCTCTCTAATAGTTTAAAAATAGTTTCATTTTAATATGCAGAGGCAACATCGGATGAACCAGTAGTGTGAGTTTGGGGTGGGATTTTGTGTGTTAGGCAGTTTGTAATTGCTAATCAACTCGCTACCTTCTTGCACCTGATTGTTTTACATTGTATAAAGTGTATGTTGCTTAAATGTTTAATGTATAGTGTTACATAACTCAGGTTTAAATGTGGCCTTAATAGGGTTTAAAATGCATCAGCCCAGGGTCATGATGTAATGCAGAAAGCCGTTTGTAATGTGCAGAGCAGGACTGAAATAAACAGAGTAGTTTATGAGTGCTGTAGATAAACCCTTACCTTTCATCTAGCCTGGCAGCATTCCTGACATGCTTAATCAGACAGCCTGTCTTTAGGCTCTCCGTTTTCTCACTGCGGATATTTGTTGAGCAACTGAATTAAGGTGTTAGATTTGTTCTGACACTCATGCCAAGCCTTGACTGCTTTGTTTTAGTAATGCCTTTATGCATTCAAACTCATTTGTCTGATGCAGTGCACGGTGCATACCATGTTTAAGAAGTTCTGATGTCCCTTGTTCATCCAGGACGTGTTTGCATTGGGCCTGTAAAAGAAACCACAGACACGTAGTGGCCTATCTGTTGAACGCCGGAGCTGACAAAGACATTCTAACAGCGAAAGAAGAGTTAGCCGTTCAACTCACTTCCAAACCTGAAATCAGAAGACTGCTTGGAGGTATGTTTTCAGAAAACCTGCCTTCTGTGTCACAGGACACGATGTGTTAGGTGCCTTAGATACTTTCTAAGCCTTCATATAAAGTCTAGATATTTACAGTCTATAGCCTAAATGTTATGTTGAGTGGTATATGTATACTAGAACAGGGTTTCTCCCTCGAGAGGGCCCACTTCTGCAGAGTTAGATCCAACTTGCCTCAACACACCTGTCACAAATTTTCTAGTATGCCTAGTAAGACCTTGATTATCTTGTTCAGGTGGGATTCATTAGGGTTGGAGCTCAAGGGCCAAAGTTGAGAAGTGGTATTTTTTTTTTTTTTAGAAAAAATATTACAGAATTTATCAGCCGTAACATTATCACTTTTCATATTTTGCATCATATTTCATATTTGCATTGTATTAATTCTTGAAAACACTAAAATACATATTTAAAACCTTCCATCTTCCACTGTTTTAACATCTTGATCAAATTTTTAAAGCTTTAGCTTAAAGTTAATCTTTACAAACACTACAAATTTAATAATAGTGTTAAATGTAATGTTTAGCAAATCTTAAAATGAATATCCATTTTCATATTGTATGAAATTACTACTGAATTTAGTTTGTAGTGTTTTATTTTTTCAGATATTTAGACAAAATAATATAGAATTTAATACTGGCCATCAATCCATCATTGGCTGTAATGGTATAATTTATAATTGAATTATCAATTTATTATAACATATGTGACCCTGGAGCACAAAACCAGTCTTAAGTCGCTGGGGTATATTTGTAGCAATAGCCAAAAATACATTGTATGGTTCAAAATTATCAATTTTTTTTAATGTCTAAAATCATTAGGATATTAAGTAAAAATCATGTTCCATGAAGATATTTTGTATATTTCCTACCATAAATATATCAAAACCTAATTTTTGATCGGTAATATGCCTTGCTAAGAACTTAATTTGGACAACTTTAAATGCGATTTTCTCAATATTTTTTTTTTTTTGCACCCTCAGATTCCAGATTTTCAAATAGTTGTATCTCAGCCAAATATTGTCCTATCCTAACAAACCATACATCAATGGAAAGCTTATTTATTCAGATGATGTATAAATCTCATTTTCAAAAAATTGACCCTCATGACTGGTTTGAATGCCGCCATGGTCACATGATAATATGTTTTGACACTGCCAACACTAAATGCACCCAAACGAAACCGATTAACCCTTCCGCTATATGCTTAATTAAGCCAGCCTTAATGTCCTAACATTGTCACATTCTGCTTAGTCTCCGTTTCGCTCTCCAGTGAACGAGCAGGGAAGAGACGTGCCTGAGTGTGAAGGACACAGGAGGAGGAACCAGAGCTGCCAATCATTCCGAACTATCTTTCCAACCCGCCCTTCCTGTACAGCAAGATGGATAACGACAACCTGAGCATAGCACAGCAGAACGGCACCAACAATCATCCAGAGCCCCTGGAGTCAGAGCCAGCGACTTTATCGCCGACACAAGAGCAGCAGCTTCCGCCTCAGCATCAGCAGCCCAAGAGCCTTTACTCAGACAGCCAGAGCCAGCAGGAGTTATCCTACATCCCCATGCTGGAGCAGAACGGCGTGGTGAACGGCGGCCTGCCCATGGAGCTCTCCTCAGAGACTCATCACACCAACCACTGCGAGTATACACACCCTCATCCCATAGCACAGAAAAGAGAACCGTGTGCTCACAAGCGTCTTATCCCATGAAACTGGGCGGAAGCATAGCGGCCAAAGTACAGCAGGTCTCAAGACGGCCTCCAGCGTCGACCCGACCTGGCCACGCAGTAATCCGCCAGCAGATCAACTGCCCCTCCAGCCTCGGGTGGTCACATGACCGGCCTTCCAGCCCTTCTGTTTCACCAGCACTTTTCCTGATTAAAGTACAAGGTAGTGAGGATTGTTAGGAAACCTTGTTGCCGTCAGTGAAATGAAGCAGTATCTAAAAGGCTTTTTTCATATAGATTCGATGCACCTTGCTTGAGCTCCACATGAGAAAATCGCTAACACTGCACGATTTTATGAGGTGGCATAGAGTAGGAAACGACTTGCGGACGAATAGATCACGATTGAGCTGGACAGACATACCGATGCTGTGAGCCGGCAATCGCTGTGATTATCCCACCCCCATATATCCCCGCAATGAACGCCAAGATCCCAATTCCGTGTTCGAGAAACGGAATGATTAAGTGTAAATACAGAACCCCTAAAAGACGATGTAAGAGAACACTAAGATGATGGAGAGGATATAAAAAAAAATGGTCAATGCCATCTTCTCTCGCTAATTAATATCGTGGGTAATTATAAGGCATATAAACCCATTGCTGGTTTTTGGGGTTTTTGTGTGTATTGATGGGTTTTGTAGTCCGTTTATCTAATGGATGTGCAGGGGTAATTGAAACCACTTTCGAATGCGCGTTCTCATTTTACTTTCACTTTCGAGATCACACGGACTCTATACTACAGAGTTCAATGGTAGGCACACATTTTACAAGATTAGATATTTTTCAGTGGTGCTCAGATTCTGCAAATCATTCGCCATTGTCCTATCAGACATATCGTCATTGCCTCTTGCAGTAATGGGTCAGCTGAAACTTTCATGCTACTATAAGTGCTAACGTTACCGCTGTTGTAGGCAAGACGGTACAGCCCATGTACCATTAGTGAGCACTCCCATAAGAATGCATATCTGTTTTCCGCTCCTATATGCTAAGATTAACATTCGGGCACCACAAACCCCCTAACCTCCATTCCCCCCAACACCCCCATCATCATATCTAGCCTATGTACGTACGTAGGTGTGATGGGCTAGCTAAAATAATTATGCCCCCCCCCCCCCCCCGTGCACCATACTATACATCACACTGTCCAGCGAATAATTCATCAGCCCAAATCAGTTCTAGAGGCCAATTATCTTTTAATACTTTCAACAATATTTATTGTTTGAGCAAGCATAAATTATATCATTAATAATACATATTACTATTTTATATGTTTTACGCTAATAGAATTTATTCCTGTAGTTATCGCATTGAATTTCTCGTATCACAACGAGTCGATGCAAGTTCTTAAGCATCATTGCTTCAGTCTTCGGAGGTAGCCATAACATGAGTCCTTCAGAAATAACTTTCGCTAAGCATTGCGGGAGGGTGATTGAACTCTGCCTCATCAGAAATCATATTTTTACAACTTAGCTACTATTCAATATGTGAAAGCCTTAACTAATCCTGCTTAATATTTTTGCTACGAAACAAGGTGACAGTTTTTCTAATACGAAGCGTCGTTGCATACATAGAATAGTTAAACGCAACGGGACATATTAATATGTGTATTAGCAAAGATATGCTTATATACAGAATAAATGCTATTACTGCTCACTTTAGGGATCAAAGTTCATGCATCCTCTCTGAATAAAAATATAAATTTCTTTAAAAAAAAAAAAATCTAAGTGACCTCAAACGGTAGTGTACTTTACTCAAAATCGCAGCTGCTCGTTTACATTTAAGGTGCTTTACATTCATATTCATATCTCGTAAATTCGATCTTTCCAACACGTCTTGAAGGCAATGGTAGATCTCCACTAACACGTTTTTTTTAACTCTTTATTTAAATGTGCATGCACTCAAACAGACCGGTTTGAGGAATTCAGAGAGATTCCTCATGTCACAATCTCAGACTTGCCGTCTCTTCTCAGAGCTCGTCCTGAAGGTGCGCATCCAGAACACCAACGTCAGAGAGAACGACTTCATCGAGGTGGAGCTGGACCGGCAGGAGCTGACGTACCGTGCCCTCCTCCGCGTGTGCTGCCGTGAGCTGGACATCAGCGCAGAGCACGTGGAGAAGATCCGCAAGCTGCCCAACACTATGCTCAGAAAGGTGAGGCCTAAGACTATTAACAGCTAAGTCAAGACACCCAGTGAGCTGCCTTACAGCCTACATAGACAGCTGCCTCCTAAGGCAGTATCCTAACAAGAGAGCGATTTGGACACTCTACATTAGCAGTAACGCAAAATAAGCAAGCTGCCCGTAAATTGAGATTCACCAGTTGAGCATTAGCTGTTGAGTGTCAGACACATAAAAAAAATGTGTAGAATATTTCTGTTGTTATTCATTATAAACTTATTTTATATTTCGTTTCAATCAAGTTTTGGTATTTATCATTTAATAAGTATTTTCAATTACAATGATTTGTTTTATTGAGAGTCTTTTTGGTGTTTAATTGGAAAAAAAAACAATTATTTTTTTTCCCAAATCTAAACTTAAGGGAGTCATATGATGCGATTTCAATTTTTCCTGTTCTTTGGAGTGTTACAAGCTCTTGGTGCATAAAAGAAGATCTGTAAAGTTGCAAAGACTAAAGTCTCAAATCCAAAGAGATATTCTTTATAAAAGTTAAGAGTCAGCCACGCCTACCTAAAATGGCTCGTTCTAACACGCCCCCACATTTCTACGTCGCTATGTGGGAAGATTTGCGTAACGCTGCTCAAATGTTCACGCAAAAGAAAGAAGGCGTAATTTTTATTCTCGCTGTAGTATTGTTTTTTTGCCGCCGCCGCCATGTCGTGAAGATGTGGTTTCGTTGTGAAAGCGAAACTACTTGGTTTGGCCTTCTAAAAGAGGAAGATATCCGCTTCGTAATGCTTAGAGCTTATCTGTGCTGGTCACTGAGGAAATACAACAACTTCACGCTGTAGATCGCCAGATCGGCTTTCACCGTGGACGAAGCGGAGTCAGACCGGGTCAGCACATGTGGTTGACTGCAAGCACCGAAAATGCTGCGCCGTTCTCAAGCCCGCCGGCCTCTGCTCACTCTAGCCGGCCCCCTCCGCTCACTCTAGGCTGTAAGTAAGTTTTTTTTTTATATTAAAGAATTTGCCAATGACAATTCAAACGCGAGTTTTGAGCACTGTAGAGTAGCACTTGTTGTTTGTCATTTCTCCCGATCACAAATGCAGACAGAGTTTTATGTTTATGTGGCGCGATGCAACGTGTAAAAAGACATTATAAGTCATTATACTCCGTAATTATGTCCCCACTGGATGCAAAAAAAATGCCTAGTTTGTAATGGGTTTTAATATTTATGTCTCATAGCTCCGGCCTGACAGGGCATCACAATATGGTAAGAGGCGTAAAATTTCCGTCACATGCTTGAGATATTCGGCCAATCACAACGCATTTAGGTTATGCGGGGCAATCCGCAGACACCTCACCGTTAAGACCAATGAGCTTTGTAAAAAGCGACACGTTTCAGAAAGGCGGGGCATAGAGGAGAAACAATAAGTACAGTATGGGAAATAATTTGTTTTTTGAACCTTAAACAGCATAAACACATTTCATTAAACCAAATTTTGCAGATCAAATGGGCCCCCTTTATTTACATGGCAAGAATAATATATTCAAAGCGTAAGGTTGGAAACTGAAAGGGATAGGTCACCTAAAAATGAAAGTTGTCATCATTTACTCACCCTTATGTTTTTCCAAACCTGTATGAATTTCTTTTTTTTTGTTGAACACAAAAGAAGATATTTTTTGAGGAATGTTGGTATTTTTATTTTTTTTAAGTTGATGGTAGCCATCGACTTCCATAGTATTTAATTCCATACAATGGAAGTCAATGGCTACTTTGAACTGGTTTGGTTAATAACATTCTTAAAATATATTCTATTGTGTTTAACAGGAGAAAGAAATTCATACAGGTTTGGAACGACATGAGGAGGGGGGGGGAGTAAATGATGACAGAATTTTAAATTCTTTTGGTGACCGATCCCTTGAATTAATTTGATTAAAAACATGTTTAAATTAGTCTGTCAAACGATTAATCGCATCCCAAATAAAAGTATTTCATAATAATGATGTGTGTACTGTGATATTGATTATGCTATTATAAATACAAACAATGTTGTATATATTTAAGGAAACAGTGTTGTTTATTATTAAACAATTGATATTATAATATATAATATAAATGTATATTAATATTTTCCAAATAATAATGAATGTGTGTGTATATATGCATAATAAATAAACAGTACACACACATATATATATATATCATGTAAATAAAAATGTTTATTATGAATGCGATTAATCGTTTGACAGCACTAGTTTAAATATAAATTTGTGTTCCCCTAATATTTGTATTCTGTTGTATCCATCTAAAAGCACTAAATCATTTGAAACTGTGCTATTATTATAAGTAAAGAGTGTTGTTGGGCATGACAACAGAGAGCTTTGCACTGTCATCCTGGTGGCAGCATTGTTGTTTGATCTTGCACTTGAATGAATACAAAGACAACACTTCCTGCACAAATGCATATTTCTAGTTGTCGGTGGAGGAATGGGGATTTGGATCTGTTCCTCATGGTTTAGTTTGGCCCTCTTAGTCATCTTGATGCTACGTAAAAGTGACATTCTGTTTGGTTGAGCAAGATCCTGTCCTGTTTAAGCATGTCTGCATCTACAGACAAGGTTTGTTGAGCTGGTAAATCTGAGCTGTGCTTTTTACATCGAGTAGAATGCAAAAAGAGCGACAAACTTGATTCTAACGGCTGAAATCTGATGGTACTTTTGGCCATTTTTAATATCTGCAGACACTAGTGGAGTTGAGTTTTTAGAGTTTTTAAACCGAGAATGATGGGTACAAAAGCCTCAGGCAAAAACTCTTCTACAGCGCACTGAGCTGAACAGCCCTACTGCATCATGGGAATGTCTCTGCTGCTATATCTAGTCGCTTTACCTGTCATTTGCAGCCTCAAAAACAACAGAGGAATGGAGGGTACTTCAGATTAGGGCTGCGCGATAGTGATTAAACGACTAATCTTGATTATGTAGCGCACAAATGATAATCATGGTTATTAATCATGATTATTGTCATTTTAGAAGTATCTTTTTAGGTTGTCAGAATTATTGCACATTCATAAACACCAATCAAACGAATGTCAGTAAATCCATAGTTTATTTGACCTAATCAAGCTTTGATGCATTATATTGTAATTATATTATATCTTATAAATAAACACGGTTTACATAAAAACAAGAGGCTTGCAGTGAATCAGTGAAATACCTCATATTAAAGGGATAGTTCACCCAAAAATGAAAATGACCCCATGATTTACTCACCCTCAAGCCATCCTTGGTGTATATGGCTTTCTTTTTTCAGACGAATACAATCAGAGTTATATTAAATGTCCTGGCTCTTCTAAGCTTTATAATGGCAGTGAATGGTGGTCAAGATTTTGAAGTCCAAAAACGTGCATCCATCCATCCGTTCTAGCGGATGATGTAGGACGTAGGTTGTGTAGCGTAACTATCCCTTTAACGTCAATAACTCCAAATTGTTAACGTTTACTATTTAAACAAAGTGAATTTATTTAGCAACCACAATCTCAAAGAACTATATGGAGAGTCTCATGCTCTGGATTTATTAACCTTAAGGTTTAGGAAAATTTGGACACATGAAAAAAAAAAAAACAGACTGACTGATATACACTTTCAATTGAGCGAAACATTACAATGGAGCTGGGCAGAAATGTATCCATTTAAGAGAAAAGTTCTGAATGGGGGGGATTTCTTGATATCTGGCAACCGCATGCTTTAGGCTTATATACAGCCCTATTCCAGATCATTCAACACTACGTCTGTCTAAATGTGTGTGTGTGTGTTCTTTTAACAGGATAAAGACGTAGCACGGCTACAGGATTTCCAGGAGTTGGAGGTGGTGCTGGAGAAAACCGAAAGCTTGTCTCTGTTCTCCGGAGGTCAGGGAGGTCTGACCGACAGGCCCTGCTACAACATGAAGGCCTCCAGGCTCACCTACTAGCTTCACATTCGAGACTCTGAGAGGTTTATCTGGGACCTGCTTCCTGAAATCCCAAACACTTTTCAGATCCCAAAATATGCTCCCGTGTTGGGTTGGTAAATGGTTCATACAAGATGTTAGCCTTATTCCTCCTCTCCTTCATTAACAGATGTATCTTTAGTGCCTCCTCCTCCATTGTAACCATAGATAGCTTGTTCTACAGCTTTGACTTGCTCTGGGGTGGATGGGGTTTTCGATTTGAATATTCAAATCCATTCAGCTCACGACGGGACTTTCCCACTTTTCCCATCCGATCCGTCCCACTGCCTTGCCTTCATATCGGCTCACTGTGTGAGAGTAGGCATTTCATTATACATCCAACAAATGTATACTGTCCTATCACAAGAGGTCTGTCCAACATGCTGGCCAATCAGTTGTGTAGTGGTTTGTACGCCTGCATTGATTGGAAGAAGCCACGCTAATTTCATACCAAGGCTTCGAAATCAAAAAATTTTTGTTTGCCAGACAACTCTCTGTGCACTTTACCAAAACCTTGCCATTATGAGGGAAGCGTCCTTTATATTTAACCCTTGAGAATTCAGTGCTGTATTTTGAATGCAGTTCTCTCAGTCACTGTAAGCCAAATAACTCGTTCTATAAACTAGCATGGACTGTTTGGAGTAGATCGGCCTCGTGTATGAACGCAAAATGTCCTTGTTTCTCTTGAACTTAATAATGTAGCAAAAGATTTCTCAGTTTTCCCCTAGGAGGAGCTGAATTGGAGATGAGTAATAGGATATTTAACCACGGAGAGCTTCCAGTCAGCTTCATATTGACTCCCCTTGAGTGCTTGGTTCTCACATATTTGAGAAGCAGGATCTGTGTTCAAGATATAGAGGTAATAGTAGTGCCATTTTACTAAACACTTCGCTGCATTGTTGATTATGAACATAAAATACATGCTCGCAGTTTTGGTGGGGAATGCTTGAGGTTAGGTTTAGAAGCGGCGCATATACACTGCTTTGTTGTAAATTAGCTTTTTGACTCAATAGAGTTTGTGTTACTGTGAGAAGAAGTTCTAAAGATTTGTCTTACGAGTTGTTTTTAGTTTTCTCTGAGGGTTTGACTGTCTAACCAAGCATAATATCATTAAACATTTGTTAACAATATGCTACTATTGTTGAGATGTAACATTAGCCCCTTGGAAAGACACTGATAAATTATTGACATTAAGTTGTGCAGTTTTTAGTATTATATAATACTAGAATCTGAGGATTAAAAGAAGTATTATACACTTCAGTCGAAATGATTTCTGTTCTTTCATATGTTCTCAATTAACTAAAAGACAGCTGGGAAACCATTTGCAGGATTTTCTTAGCTTTTTATTTTGTGTTTGTGTGGTTAACATGAATGACAGTCTGCAGCATATATTAACCTAGATTAATGTGATTTAAATAAAAATATAAGACACGCATATACATTATAAACTTAATTAAAATGCATTACTATATAATATATTGTAATATGTATTACATTTAAACGATATTTATTACATTTATAGGTTTTTTTTCTTATTTAAAACCTTTAAAAGCTTTTATAATAATGTTTTATGCAGTATAAAGTGACTGATTATTTTTAATGTTAATGGTTTTTTAAACCCTTTGAAGTTAGTTGATTTAAAAGTTAGAGAAACTTTTATTAGTCATGTTCTAGAGGTCAAATACAGCTCGACTTGCAACATTTGAATATTTCATACATTCTCGTAACAGTGTTTTTTTTTGTGGTGTTTTCTAAAAAAGACTTCTTTGAACAAACAAGGGACAAAAGGTGAGTGGGTTCAAATGCATGTGCCTTGAACATGTCTTTCTTTAGGTTTAACAAAGAAAAAATCCAGTGCAACATGCCATTGCTAAAGTTTGCCAATAGAGGACAGGCTTCTTCTTGTAGAAATGAGACTCCAGACAGCGTTAATGCTCTCTGTAGGAGGAAGGAAGTGTTTCCACTCCATTAAACTCTTCTGTAGGCTCCACACAGCATATCAGATTTCCTGGACTAGACTACATGGAGTCACCAGCATATAGGATGTCAATATTACGATTTGAATAAGCCAGTTTGACGATGTTTATGTGTTTTCCACCGAGTTTGGAAATTCAGCAAGGCAACTAAGGCGAAGGAATGGGAGAATACAATCATAAAATATCAGCTTGTTAAAGCTTTGCATTTCATTAAATGTCTCATTTGAATTGCCCAAATATCAAAGTGCTATAGGGTTGGTTTTGGTCTGCTCATCCGGGTCCCCTGTGGTTGGTTCTCCCCCGGGGTTTTTCTCTTCTTTCGTTTCTTTTCTTTTTTTTTGTGTTCCCAGGGGGGACCAGTACAAAGAAGGAGAAGTTGCCAAAAGCTTTCATAAATCTTAAGATTTAATGCAGACGAAGTTCAGTAGAGTGTGAATAGTCCTCTCAAAGTCAGTTGTACTGAAAAAATGCTGATGTTTCTAAAAAATAATAATAAAATATTCTTTGCGAGATTGGTGTCATATTATACCGAAACCCTGATGGAAGTTTTATTTCCATTTCAATTTGTTTTGCATCGAAATCAGGGACTAACTCGGTACACCGACTGCCCTTTGACCTCTTTCGCTCAGTTGCACATTTTAAGGGAAACGCAATAGATCACACGAGAATGCAGGCCTCTCGAGACAACGGGAAATTACACTAGAATCCTTGTATTTGTGCAGGAGCTAAAAAAAAATGTCAATGGTCCAATGCAAACTATCCATTGTAACTAGTATCCGAAGAAAAACATATAAACAACTGCGGTTGTATAAAAATGCGAAATGTGGAACGTTCCTGAAGATAACGTGTTCTCAGCTTGGTTTCGCATCTGAACTTTAAAAAGGTGGCATTATCTTTTCATGTTTTCATACCACATCACAGCTCTTGCCCCTTATGGTGAAACTAGCATGAGATCTCGCTAAGTTGTCAGTAAACACCTGCCTTCTCAGTGGGTCTGTCTCAAAACCAGACATCCAGCTGCATGTGGCAAACTCTGCTGATCAGGGAACAGCTGTCTCGTATTAACCTCAACTACTCGCCGTTATAAGACAAAGCGATGCTGAGGAAAAAAAAAGTGTGTGTGTGGATCTATACCGACATACGTCGTTGGGATATTATGTATTTTGTATACCATTTATATCGTCTACACTAAAAAAAAAAAAATATGGTTAAACTGTGGCAGCTGTGGTTGCAAGAATTTTACTGTAAAAAATACAGTAGGAACATAAGATTTAACATACAACCCTAATGAACATAACTGGTAAGAATAAACGGTTATTTCAAAGAAAAAACTTCAAATGTGAAATGTAACCGTGAATTCTGGGAATGTCAATTTACAGTAATTCACTGTAAATTATACAGTCTTTTTCACTTCCAAAAACTCTATTTGCAGAAAATATCACGACAATACAGTTTTTCACATAGTAGGAGAATTTACCATTTAACAGGTTTTTACTGTAGCATTTTTTACAGTCTTTTACTGTTAAAACAAACTCAAACATTTTTGATGTGTATGGTTTATTAACTTGTTTCGGTAGTGTGTGTGTGTGCTTTCGTTGACCCCTTCGGCAACAGGATCCAACATCCCCCACAAACCATTGTCATAAGGGTGAATATTTTCGATCATTGAGATTTATGACATCACTATGACAGCCTGAATAAATAACCTTTACTTGATGTATGGGTTGGTTAGGATATGACCTATTATGTTTTGGCTGAGCACCGAGACAACTATTTGAAAACATCGAACTGAGGGTGCACCAATCTATAATATTGAGAAAAGCGTCCTGTAAATGTTTTCCTTCAAATGAAGGCCTTAGCCAATGAATTCCGATACTAATCAAAAATTAGTGTGTAGATAGATAGATGAGTAGCTAGGATGTTTTAACAATAGTTGCTATGTTGTGACCCTTAAAACACTTAGTAGGTCTGATGGCAAATTTTTTTTCACAATGAACATTACAGATGGCTGCTGTCGTACAGATTTTTTGGTTTCAGCAACACACACTCTGCACCTCAGGAGCGCAACACCTCTTGCATAAGAACAGCCTGCTGTGTTGAGAATCGACAGTGACATTGAATCATTACACGGCGTACCCTGCTGGGTGTGTGTTTTCTCTGTGTGTGTGTGTTAGGGTGTGTGGAGGCGGTTATTCAGTTGGTACAGAAAGACACGTGTGAAAACAAAGCTCAGCTGAGTGTTGCTAACTCTGTTGTGTGCACGTCAGACGATATAATGAGCTTATGAGAGGTAATAACATGTTGATTCTTTTTATGACCCTTCCTGCGGGTGGGGAGCCCCGGCATACAGACAGCATTAATACCTTTCGGAAAGCTCATAAGTTCACACAAAAGATTAATCTTAAGTGGAAGCACCATTAAATCACTCCTCTGTTGCAGTGCATTGATTTAGTGCAGGGTTTGGGGCACATGATTGTTCACAATTAAAACCGGAGACAGCTGCCATCATTTCTGTCAGATTGCACACTATAGTGTTGTCCTTCTCAAAAATTATACCAAACTGTTCTGGTTTTATGGAAGTGTGAATTCCAGGGATGCTGACCCTGGAGCACCAAAACATCATTTTTTAAATCGCTACAGGTCTATTTAGCAATATCCCAACAATACATGTTATGGCGCTCAACAATTATAGAGTTTTCATCGCATAAGTAGACATATTTTTAAGAAGATCATGTTCCATGAAGATCTCATTTGTAACTTCCTTACCCGTAAATATGTAAAATCTTAATTTTTGATATTTCAGTAATCTGCATGCTAAGAACCTTCAGTGGACACTTTAAAGGCGAATTTTATCACATATGCCGACTTGGTTTGCACCACTCAGTTCCATTCGATTTTCATAAACCCGTGCTATCTCCGCGCCTCCAACATAGCTGTCCTATATCATAACAAAACCCACTACATCAATGGAAAAGTCTCTATTTTATTCAGAAGAATGCATAAAATATCCATCTTTAACAAAACTTACCCTTCGTATGTATTCCGAAGTCTAAACAAGATGAACTGAAGTGATTCAGGTCAGGTTCGTGTAATCCAAACTACACCAGCACAATTTATTTATATAGTAGTGATTTACGTTATTGTTTTGGTTCCCTGAAATGTATTTTCGTGTAGCCCCAGCATCCACTAGACTAATATAATCCATAGATGTAATCATTTTCTCGTTTTAGAGAGTTGAGCCACTCACTTATTTTATCTGTTCTTGCCTGACACATATAAGGGATAGACCTTAACAACACACTCGTATAAGGCAGTTCTATGGCAGTTGGTGTTTATTGCGACAGCATGGGTATAGGTTTGAACACCAGGTCCATCTACTATGTACCCCACCCAGCTGGACGGTTTTTGGCAATCGTTCAACTGCGCTGCTACAAGTCAGATGGACCATGATCTAACTTTAGGGTGAATATGTTCCTGTTGATTTCGGCCGTGTGTTATTGGTATCTTATAAGGACTTGAACTTTTCAATTGATAACTTGTAAAATTACTGTTTTACTAACATGCTGGGCCACAGTCAGATTATTTATATATGTTCAATATTTATATCTAGTTGGCATATACATTAAGTGTTACAATAATTAGGGGTCAGGGGATATTAATTACTACTATTTACAAGGCTGTCATTTCAAAACCAACTATGCTGTTCTTTTGAACTGTTTTAAAGTTTCCAGATATTTTCAACATTTTATTATTCTTTGGTGCCAGAATGATGGGAAATATAGTTTGGTTAAGCTACACTGTAACAATTTTAACTATTTTCACAATTACAAAGAAAGAAAACAGATAAGTAACATTGAATTAAATGTTACATTTTAAAGTACAAAGACTGAAATCGTATTTTCTTGTATATAATCTTTGTTGTATTTACAACTTTGAAAATCTTTTATCCATTACCCTAGATTTTATATCTACTATATATATATTATTTCACAATTCCTATTTAATCAAATATTCTTCAAGTAAATTCAGTGTATATGTTTCGTGATCTGCAGCAAGTTGTTTATCTATATTGTTAATTAATATAATTAAGATGCCTGAGAAATAGGGAGAAGGTTTTAGCTTCACCGGATATCCATGTAACTTGCCCGACGCATTCATCTTTCCTCGATTGAAACACAGTCTCGTCAGGTTTTTCTCGCAGCTGAACTAAAACCACCCCACAGCATGATGCTGCCACCACCATGCTCACTGTTGGGACTGTATTGGACAGGACATGAGCAGTGCCTGGTTTTCTCCACACATAATGCTTAGAATTAAGGCCAAAAGTTCTATCTTGGTCTCATCAGACCATTTTGAGACATATTGATTCTGTCTCAAATATCTTGGAGTTCCATGCGGGTTCCCCCCCCCCCCCCCACCCCCCCTCTCCCCCCCCCCTTCGGCTTTCATCAGGTGCTTGCACTGAGGCACGAGGCTTCCGTCGGGCATACTCTGCCATAAAGACCCGATGGTGGAGGGCTTGAGTGAGGGTTCGAATTTCTCCACCAATTTATCATTATTTATCCCTGATTATTATTTCGCAATGCTGGAGCTTCTAAGCCCACAGTGATTGGGGTTAGTCTTTAACCTCTTATCACCCAAGGCTATTATCCCACGATTTAGCTCAGTTTGGCCCAGGTTTTCCCATGGCCGGACTCTAGGAAGGGTTTTTTTATTGGTTAGCTCCCAAACAACGACTTCCATTTAAGGAGTATGAGGCCCACTGTGCTCTCGGAACCTTAATGTGCCAGCAGACAATTTTTTGTAATATTGGCCAGATCTGTGCCTCTCCTGTCACAATTCGTTCTCTCGAGCTATTAGGACAGTTCCTTGACCTTCATAATTCTCAGTGCTCTTGAATGCACTGATGAGCCGTATAGGTCTTAGTATAGACAGGTTGTGCGGCTTTCCTAATCACAGTCAATCAGTATACATTCAAAAACACAGCTGGACATCAACATGACGGTCGTTCAGAACCCACTTGCCTCAGGTCATTGCACTCAGATAGAAATGGGACAAGACATGACGTTTTAAAATATGAGCTGGGTCTTCAGTTAAAAGGCGGCGGCTAATACCTTCAGGAACTGTTATATTGTCAGTTCTTCTTTTTTAATAAATCCTGCAATACAATTTACAAAAATTCTGTGTTTTCTCTGTCCAATATGGGGTGCTGTGTGTTACCATTAATGAGGAAAATTCAAAAACAATTAATTAAAGGATTTAGAAAATGCTGAAGAGAACAAACGATGTGATATATTTAAGGGATCTGACAACTTTCCGTACCCCACGGTATATATAATCTGCAGAACAATTACTCTTGAACGGACTCATTAGTGCTTAAAGAGAGAAGTTAGTATTAAAAAAGTACCATCTGTCTACATTTAGATGTTAGACTTTGATTGTTAAGCCACCACTGTTTTTATAGATTTGTCGATACAGAATTTACACCCTCGCATTACATCAGTAATTCAATTACAGAAAAATGAAGAGTAATCACTTTACTTTCAAAGGAAAAAGTAATTAAATTACAGTACTTAGTAATGCGTTACACTCAACACTGAATGTATCCAGTTCCAACTAGTTAGTTCACATTTCTTTAACTAAGCATTCAACTCAGACTGTCAGGTTTTAAACAAAGTTTCCCTCTCGCAATTCCAACTTTGTAGTGCATTCAAGTGTACTCAATTCGTACATCATTTTGATATGATTTGAACATGCAAAGCGGCGAGTGGGGCAACATACCATTTGAAATGTTTGTCTTTGCATACTGCTAGTGCTTCACATGCTAGAAGAAACTGAGCGGCCGGTTTTCAGTGTACACTGCGCAGTGTGCACTATGCAGTAGACACCAGCTGTCCATTCCAAACATAGCCGACGACTTCTTGATGGGTAGTGAAGAGTTAAAAGGTGCTCTAGTGCGTCACGCAGGTGCCTCATGCGTCTTCAATTTCAAAGACATTCGAGAAGTTAGTGTGCGACGCAACATTAGCAAAAAAGAGTAGTTAGGCTTTGTTTACAAGTATGTGAAATGTTTAGTAGTAGGGTTGAACGCGCAACCTCTAATCCCCCGGCGCTGATGAACGTCGCGCGCGCATCGACTTCTCCTCCACTCCACAAACCTCTTGAACGGATCACACGGTCTCCACTTTAGCCAGGGTCCCCATTTGCTTGTGCCCTGTTTTACGCACAGGGAAGTGACTGCGTAGGTTTTTGACCCCTGGGACGTTTTCTTCTTCGAAAGGACTTTTTATCGCGTGGATATGTGGTGGATGCTGTTTCCCAGATGGATCTGGTTTTCGTCCCCTTCTTGGCGGAATTTCGCCTTATGCGTCCTTGCGTTGGACTCATGCGCGCAGAGCGATTGCACACGCGACCTGTACCCAAAGCAGGTTATTCTCACGCGGGAATGTGGCCACAACGACGTTAAAAACCAACCTCGTGGGCTGGAGGCCTATGAGCACCTGCATTCCCGACGCGTGCGAGTCCGACCAGGTGATAGCTCAGCTGCATCCATTACATACAGCTCTTCTCTGGTCTGTATCGTATGGATTATAAATAAAAAGTACCGGGTAAACATTTTTTTTACCAATTTAGTACTAAATATCCGTATTGCAGTTTCTAGTTTTCGTAACTCATCTAGAGGACTACGGTTCGTGCATTTGTCCACCGCCCATCCCCCCTAAAAACATCTGGTCATTTTCTATATAGAATTGTATGGTTAGTTTGAGAACGACAACCATTTTGAAAAAAAACTATGTGGTTAGCTGCAGATTTGAACAAATTTACAGGGGTAACATAGGACTTAAGTCCAAAGTAAGTTGCGGACTTTTGTCCAGGCTCGTAGTGTAAAACTGCCTGGTTGAAAAGGAACAGCGGACAGAAAAAATTAGCAACATTTACCATAATCGTTTTTCTATGATTACTCATAAAATCAGAGGCGGACAAAGTACTCAATTCTATTACTTGAGTGAAAGTACAGATTCTGCTGGTCAAATATTACTCCATTACTAGTAAAAGTTGTAAAGACAGATTTTTGTTTAAGTAAAAGTACAGAAGTACTTGCATTTAAAAGTACTTCAGTACCAAATGTACATTTACTTTTTTATGTCAATGCACTGTTTTGTTGTTTTTGTCACTGTAATAATGCGCAATACCTTTGCCAAGAACACAATACACTACACCTACGAATACCTGATGCTTGTAGTATTTTGGAAGAGTAAAGCGCTTTAGCAAGGTTAAACCATTACGTTGGATAAAACAAAAAACAAACAATTAACATACCAATATAGCATTCCACCAGTTCTCTTCACTCTTAAAACACCTAAAAGGACTGCCTTCAGACCTGCCATAGAAGATACGCCTTTTGTATACAATGGTTCCCATTAACGATCACATTTAAACAACATCCCTGTCCAAGAACCCTTTACGTTTCACAAAAGTTCTTTGTCGGCGTAAAGAACCGGTTCTTGCAGCATTAGAAAAAAGGCTAGAAAGAGATGGTTTCTTTAAGACCTTTGACTGAATGCTTCTTTGTGGGACCAAAAATGGTTCTTCTATGACATTCGCCTTGAGAACCTTTGGAAGAACCTTGTATTTTTATTAGAGAGTACACACCCCACTAAAGCAGGATGGTATCCGTTGATATCACACATTGTTCTCTTGGATCCCACTGTGTGGCCATTCATCCGCATTTGACACAGATTGTCTTTCCGTGGCCACAGGTGAAAGATTGCTGTGGGAAATTTACAGATGATAAGGAGAACAACCTTCACCTACACAGTAACACAACACACTGATTTCTTAACATCCCCTAGCAACACCAACTGTAGCGTACCAACTTTCACAACCTAGCACACTGCTTGAACCAAAGAGCATGTTCCCCTTGACACAGACAAGCATATTTGACATCAAACAAACGGCTGTCTATCGCTCTCGCTGGACTTTGGATGTCACACCACAAGACCGGGTCGGCATTCTGATTCAGTTCAAAATCAACATTGTGTGCTTACGAGGAGACGCATTTTACCAAAACAGTTCTGCTGTGGCTGTCGTAGGTAATATTTTCACTTAACTTGGCAATGTAGCAAAAATCAGACATTATTGTGTCTAATATATACCACAATATCAGTTTCTTATTATTGAATTGTTGTAAATACATATCACATTTGGAACTGGTCAGTGCTAAAAAAAAAAATGCTGGAAATCACTTCATGTAGCCCCAAAAGTGATTACTGATAAACTGTCTGAAAAAAAAAAGTCACGTTTTAGAGAAGAAAAAAAAAAAAAAAAACTGTTACACACCCAGCAGCTCACTATCAAGCTGCTAACGACTTTATACTTCGAGGACCTTGATAGAAATGTATTGGAGTGAAAAGTACAATATTTGTCTGTCAAATGTAGTGAACGAACATAAGTCTACAACGGAAAATTCACCACTCCCGCACCTCTAAGTACGATCTCCAATCACAGGTTACTTAAGTACACTACTTTCAACCCCCAGTCAAAACTGTACGTAGCTGAGTAACGCCCTCCATTCCTTCTGATAATACTTCTAATACGTTTTTTGGTAGAAGAACACTATTGCGCTAGCATGGTACAATTATTCAAACTCTGAATATACACTATATATATAGATATATATATGAGAGAGAGATGGATAGATAAGCTAGTAGATAGATATGTATCAGATAGTAAAACATGTTTTTTGATTTTGGCCACACCAATGTAATCATAAACAAATCGACGACAATAGATCAGAAGAATTTACTGACCACAAAAAAACTATATGGAGATATTCATTTGAAATTATTTTGTGATTTTACTGTAGTAACAAATAAGTGTTTGGCTGTAACCATGGTAATTTTGTAAGGGTGTATTTGCAGCATATCCTTTGCAGCAAAATAATATAATTATAAAATAGCATGTTTTTTTCTGAACAATTTCTATTTTTTTTTTATTTATGAACTGTAAAGACTGTAATTACATAATGTTTAACCCCCCGCAAATGACTTGATTGCTTAAGACCAGAAAAGTCCTGCCCATATCTTTATCACCAATGCAGCATTTGTTTCATTGTTTCCCTTGAACTTTACAACTACAAACACTTTCAGCCCTTTCCCTATGCTAACCAGTAAAAAAAAAAATTGATTCTAACAGTCCTACATTTTCAGACAATGATCACCTTAACTTCCACCAAAACTTGCGGCCCCGATCCACCCCACCGAACTTGAGCCTCTTTCGCTTTCCTAGGGACTGTGCAGCCACAAGTGTTTCCCCCTGATGAGGCGCAAACTGCTCGTTCAAACATGTTTGCGGCCCACCATAGAGCTAGTGTGCGCCCTGCCCGGCCTACATGGGACCTTAAGGCAGGACACAGTACAGTGGGTTTTTACGAACCAAGGGCGTTACACCCTTGTGACACATATATTTCCAGGTCCGCGGCACCCCAGCACTGGGTTAAGCAGTGTGCAAAATCTGGGAGCGACAGTCGCCGTGTGCATAACCGTGCACTGGAGCCACCGATTGATGCGACGGCCGACAACATATTCACTTGCCGCACCCCCCCCTCGGAGGCGCCATCGACCAATATCCAATTTCACACCAACGTCGAACTACATGGACGCCGAGGCCTGTACCAGGGGCGTGACCCTTACCGA
>JADLZN010009238.1:0-17500 GCA_018155175.1 Sinocyclocheilus anophthalmus
ACACACCCACCACACACGCACACACACACACACAGCGTGTGGGTCCTCACTACAACATAACACACATACACACACACACACTCCACACTCACACACACACACACACACTTGCACCCACACGACACACAAATGCACACACCGATCACACGGCACTCACTGCCCAACAAGCCGCACAACACAACACACCCACCGACGACTTCACTGGTCACTCACTGGTTCTACAACACACCCTCACATAACACCACACCACACACAACACACACACTCCGACACACTCACACACACCAGACACAACACACTCACGGAGTCACACTCACTCACACACACACTCACACACGCACACACACACGCACACGCACGCACACACACTCACACACACACATTCTCTCTCACTCACACACACACTCACCCACACTCACTCTCACACACACACACAAACACACACACACACACACTCTCACACACTCACACCCCCACACACACTCACACACACTCTTCCTGTAGCAGATGTGATGTCAGCAGGAGATCCGTGCCGTGACACAGGTCACCATGGTTACAGGTTGCTCACGGAAGCTCTCACCAGGTGGATGGATGGATAGCTGGTTTGTTGTTGTCATGGCAACAGCGGAGCACTAAATAGATTAAATTTTCACTGTGACATCATCACTACAGCAATGGCTCAGCTCAATATGTCACCATGACAACCGCAGAGAGAGTCAACTAGTTATTTCAGCAGGCCTCTCTTTCCTCTTTATTAAGCCGCTTCATTTGCTCTCTACGTTTGTTCATCTGACTGTCAGACTTCAGTTTAGAGCAGAGTATTTGTGAGAAGTGTGTGTGTGTTTGTGTGTGCGTGAGAGTGTGCGTGTGTGAGTGTATGTGTGTGTGAGTGTCGTTGTGTGTTGCGCCTGTGTGTGTATTTGTTGTGTGTGTGTGTGTGTGTCGGTGCCCTGTGTGTGTAGTGTATTTTGTGTGTGTATGTGCGGTGTGTGCTCTGTGTGTGTGCGCCTGGGGTGGGTGTAGTGGAGTGTGTTGTGGTGTGTGTGTGTCTGTGCGCCGGGGTGTGTGAAGCGGTGTGTGCGGTGTGTGTGTGTGTGTTTGTGTGTGTCTGTCTGTCTGTGTGTCTGTGTGTGTGGCCTCTGAGTGGGTGTGTTTCGTGTGTGTGGGGGTGTGTGGTGAGAGCGAGTTTGTGTGTTGGGTGGGGTGTGTGCGTCTGTGTGTTGTGTGTGTGTGTTTGTTGTGTGGGGTGTGCGTCTGTGTTGTGGTGTGTGTGGGGTGTGTGGTTGTGTGGCGGTGTGGCATCTGTGTGGGTGCGGTGTGTGTGTGTGTGTGTGCGTGTGTGTGTGTGCATATGTGTGTGTGTGCGTGTGTGTGCGCGTGTGTGAGTGAGTGTGTGTGTGTGCGTGTGGGTGTGTGTGTGGGTGTGTGTGTGTGTGAAGAGCGAGTTTGTGGGGTGCGTGGGGTTTGTGTGTGTTTGTTTGTGTGGTGTGTGTGTGAGAGCGTTTGTGTGTGTGTGTGTGTCTGTGTATATGTGTGTGTGTGTGTGTGGGTGGTGTTTGGTTTGAGTGGAATGCGTCGTGGTGTGTGTGTGTGTTTATGGTGGGTGGGCCGTCATGGTGTGGTTTGTGTGTTGTGTGTTGTGTGTGTGTTTGTTGTGTGTTGTGTGTGTGTGTGTGTGCGTGTTTGTGGTGCATCTTGGTGTGTCTATGTGTTGTGAAAAGAGCGAGTTGTTGTGTGTGTGTGTGGTGTGGTATGGGTGGTTGCCTCCGTGTGTGTTGTGTGGTGTGTGTGTGTGTGTGTGTTTGTGTGAGTGTTTGTGTGAGTGTGAGTGTTTGTGTGTGTGAGAGCGAGTGTGTGTGCGTGTGTTTGTGGTGTTGTTGTGTTGGTGGTCCTCAGTGGTGGTTTTGTGTGTGTGTGTGTGGTGGTGTTTGTGTGTGTGTGTGGTGTTGTGTGTGTGTGTGTGTGTGTGTGTGGTTAATGGGTGTTTGCGTCAGGGTGTGTGTTTTTGTGTGTGTTATAACAAGCTAATCTGTTTCGGTCCTAATCTCTAGAGTGGGGGTGTCTCTGATGCCAGCTCTCGCTCCTTATCGTTTTGGCGAGCATTTTCTCGCCCCAAACACACTTTCCTCAAACGGCGTGGCCTGTGTGTTCGTTCTCCGGGTTTCCAATGCCCTGTAAATCATCAAACCCGCTTGACTTTTTTTTCGGGTAAACATACAATGCTAAAGGCATCCCTTTTAAACCATCATATACATTTGTTGTTCAAAGGCCAACCCCTCCCCCCGCTAACGTATGTGCTAAACACTAACTAAGTACTCATCAGTAAAACAACGCTATCAAATATCTTTGATCCATTGATGCTATTCTTTATAGTGTGTGTGTACTCTTATTTATTTATTTATTTATTTATCATATAAAGTATTGAGAAATACATGAACAATTTTGAGGAGTAGTGAAATAAAAAGTACTATAATAATAACTGAATAAGAACTATTATAACTAAATTTATCAGTAGCATGACCCATTTTAAATAGTGTCGTTTTTCCATTAGATAGATACACATAGTGCTTTATCATAACAAACGCAATAATTAAGTGCTCCGATTCAACAATTTGAGTTATTCAAATGTAAAATTTTTCAAGTTATTGTTCAATGATTTTTCATTAATTTTGACGTTGATGTCTAATTAAACAATGCTGCTTAACATCCTTAAGATATGAATCTGTGATTAAATCTGTGATTTAATGTCTTTAAATTATGAACAGCTTGACTGTAATTAAACTATGTTAAAAGTATTTAACAGTTTCCTCACCTGCACTGAAACACTGAAAAATTGTTTGTAAATATTTCACAAATAAGGATCAAGAGCGGCAACACTTTGATTACATTGTGAAAGTAAAATACTGAAATTGTATTTCGCTTGTAAACCACCCCCATCCCCTCCAATACTTACGGAAGGATTGAAAAATCATTTTCACCCTAAGTAGATGTCCCCCCCCCCCCCCCCCCCTTTTTTGTGGGGGGGTTTGTTTCTTAATGAAATCTAGGGATAAATAGTATCGATATGCTCCCACAAGTTTTATTAATTACCACAAGTGTTCATTCCTCACAAGTCAAACGATTTTGATACATGTTTTTCCACACACTGAATATTAATTCTTTTCCGTTGCCCGATATGTATATAATCGCATATATTTGTTAATTGTTCCTGGCCTTTTTGGTTTGTAATTAGCTTTGTAAATCAATAGTACTATCACATCCGCAAAAGTTTCGGTGAGAAACACACATGGTGGTGGGGGCTCTTGGCTGCTCATAATGAATCCTGATCAGCTAACCGTAGGTCATTTTCGTTTCTTTGAACAGAAAGCGGAGGTTAATGAAGAAGTGAGAGAGAGAGAATTCAAGCAAAGAGCACGTATTGTTTGATTGGAGTGGGGGTATAAAACAGAAGGCCGAGCAGTGACACACACACACTCCCACACGCAGACAACGCAACACCACTGCACACACGCACACACTCTCACCACACACACACGCACTCTCTCTCTACATAAACACTTCCCCCTCATTACATCTGCCTAAACAACCAGTTACAGTTCCAGCTTCTCTCACCACACCTCAGCGTGTGTTGTGTGTGTGGTGTGTGTGTGTGTGTGTTGTGTGTGGCGCGTGTTTTGGTGACAAATGAGACATACGAATTTGTATAAAAATGACAAAAGTATCACATAAACGGTATTACAAGGATAAGGGACTTTTTGCAGGAGCTTACGCACCATGATCCCCCACTTTTCAAAACTGGCTTATAAAATCAGCACAGAATGGAGGTATTGAAACTCTGAAAATAGCACCAAGTCGCCTGTGATGGTGGTTTAGGGGTAGGGTTGGTGGAGGCATAGGAATATACGTCTGTACCGTATAAAACCATATACGACCTATGGAGAGAATCCCCCACCAATTTTTCACAAAAACAAGACCTGTGTGTGTTAGTTGTGTGTGGGTGTGTGTGTGTGTGTGGGTGGTTGTGGGTGTGTGTGTGTTGTGTGTGTGTGTGAAAGAGAGAGTGAGTGAGTGAGTGTGTGAATGAGTGAGTGTGTGTGTGTGAGTGAGTGTGAGTGTGAGTGCTTGTGTGTGGTGGTGTGTGTGTGTTTGTGTGTGTGGGCGCAGGGTCTCATTCTAACATACTTTTCATGTCTCATTTTTTGTCTAAAGTGGCTGCATTTCAAAAGCGAAATTATAGACGTCTGGAAACATTGCTTTAGAATTGATTTTAAGAGCGTTATGTGTGTTTGAAGACACGTTCACACTGTCACTCCTACGCCACCCGGCTCAGATTCACGGCTTCTCGCTCCATCATTTGGTGAGTCATCATTGGCTCTTATTGAGGTTGCCGTGGATACTAACAGCATCCGTGTGTTTGTGTTATGGATGCAGAGGGTGACCGAGATGTTTCTCCAAACCTGTTGTTTATGAGAAAAGAAAGAATTCATGTTTTAAAAATGACTTCAGTAATGGTGTTATTGAGTTTAATGGTCTGCTGTTCCTGCAGAAGCACTCAAGAACATACATGCGCACAAGCAAAACACACTTCCATACAAATACACACACACACAGACACACACGCTAGAACTAAAGCAGAAAGCAATCCAACCTACAGAGTTGCTTGCTGACTTTAAAGGGATAGTTCACCCAAAAAAAATAATTCTGTCATAATTTACTTTCCCTCATGTCGTTCCAAACCCGTAATGCCTTTGTTCATCTTCTGAACACAAATAAAGATATTTCTGACGAAATCCGAGAGCTTTCTGACCCTCCATAGACAGAAACGCAGTGCCACGTTCAGGCCCAGCAACACGTAAGACATCATTAAATCGCTCAGGTGACACGAAGGTTTTACAGTTTTAACGGACATGAGTGAGTAATTAATGACAGCATTTCATTTTTGGGTGAATTACTTTTACCCGAGGGCACCATAATTAGTTATTATCGCTAACTGAAACTAAAACCTTGAAAAAAATGTTACTTGAAATAAAATAAACTTTAACTGGTATAAAATATGTAATGATTCCATTTTATAAAATGGAATATTTCTATGTTTGGAAAATAAAATTGAACATTTCTCAGTTTGGAAAAACTTTGACCATTTCTAAGTTTGGGAAATAAAATTGAACATTTCTAAGTTTGGAAAAACTTTGACCATTTCTAAGTTTGGGAAATAAAATTGAACATTTCTAAGTTTGGAAAAACTTTGACCATTTCTAAGTTTGGGAAATAAAATTGAACATTTCTAAGTTTGGAAATCAATGGAAACGCGATGTTCTATTTTTGAAAATAACATTGAAAAATTTCTCAGTTGTTGGAAAAACTAGTTGACCATGTTGGAAAATAAACTTGACCGTTGTTGTAGGCCATTTCTCAGTTTGGAATAACTGGAACATTCTATGTTTGGAAAATAAATTGAACATTCTCAGTTTGGAAATAACAATGGAACCATTCTAAGTTTGGGAATAAAATGGAACTTTCTATGTTTGGAAATAAAATGATGAACATTTCCAGTTTGGGAAATAAAAGGTGAACATCTTTCTAGATTTGAAATAAATGAACCGTTCTATGTTGAAAATAAATTGCCAATTTCTCAGTTGGAACTAAAATGGAACATTTCTCAGTTGGAAATACTGGAAGCATTTCTATGTTTTGAAAAATACATGAACATTTCTCAGTTTGGGAAATAATGTAACTTTCTAAGTTGGAAAATAAAAATGGAACTTCCTAGGGTTGAAAAATAAAATTGAGACATTCCCTTTGTAGGGACTGAGAAATGGAACTGTTCTAAGTTTTTGAAAAGTAAAATGAACAGGTTCTATTTTGGAAAAATACAATTGGACATTTTCTCAGTTGGGGGGCAAAACTTTGACCAGTTTGGAGACTAAAATGGAACTGTTCTAAGTTTGGGAAATAATTGAAATCATTTATGTTGTGGAGAAAAACTTGGACGCATTTCTAAGTTGTGGGCAAATCAATGGAACATTTCCTAAGTGATTGGAAAATAAAAGTTGGACCATTTCTCCGTTTTGAAAATAAAATGGAACATTTTCCATGTTGAAAATAAAATTGAACATTTCTATGTTTGGAAAATAAAATTTAACATTTCTCAGTTTGGAAAATAAAACTGAACATTTCTATGTTTGGGAAATAAAATGGAACATTTCTATGTTTGGAAATTAAAATTGAACATTTCTAAGTTTGGAAAAACTTTGACCATTTCTAAGTTTGGGAAATAAAATTGAACATTTCTAAGTTTGGGAAATAAAATTGAACATTTCTAAGTTTGGAAAAACTTTGACCATTTCTAAGTTTGGGAAATAAAATTGAACATTTCTAAGTTTGGAGAAAAAATGGAACATTTCTCAGTTTGGAAAATAAAACTGAACATTTCTATGTTTGGGAAATAAAATGGAACATTTCTAAGTTTGGGAAATAAAATTGAACATTTCTAAGTTTGGGAAATAAAATGGAAAATTTCTATGTTTGGAAAATAAAATTGAACATTTCTCAGTTTGGAAAAACTTTGACCAGGTTGTAAAATAAAATGGAACATCTAAAATTTGGGAATAAAAAGGTTGAAGCCGGGTTCTATGGTTATGGAAAACGATTGTACCATATTCTACGTTGGGACAATAAAAATGAAACATTTCTCAGGTATTGGGGGTAATAAATGGCAAACAGTTCGAAGTTTTGGGAAATAAATTGACTTTCTTGTTTGGGGCAAAACTTTGGACCATATGCATACGTTTGGGAAATACAATGGACATTTCCTCATTTGGGGGAAATAAATGGAACAGTTCCTCATTTGGGGAAGTACATTGAGACATGTCTCAGTTGGGGGAAATAAATGGAACAGGTCTATGTGGTCGGAAAACTTTGACCATTTCTATGTTTGGAAATTAAAATTGAACATTTCTAAGTTTGGAAAAACTGAACATTTCTATTTTTGAAAAAAAAAAAACTGAATATTTCTATTTTTGAAAAAAAAAGTTTGAACATTTCTAAGTTTGGAAAAACTTTGACCATTTCTAAGTTTGGGAAATAAAATTGAACATTTGTCGTTTCTCTGTGTGGGGGAAATAAAAAATGGAACATTTTAAGTTTGGAAAACTGGTTGAACGCATTTCTAAGTGTGGGAAATAAAATTGCACATTTCTATGTTTGGCAATAAAATGTAACATTTCTCAGGTTTGGAAATAAAGACTGAAACATTCTATGTTTGGAAATAAAATGGAACATTCTATGTTGGGGAAAGTAAAATGGAACTTCTAAGTTGGAAATAAAAGGAGACTTTCTATGTTTTTGAACTAACTTGACATTTCGATGTTTAAAAACTGTTGAACCTTTTTGGAAAATAAAATTGAACATTTCTAAGTTTGGGAAATAAAATTGAACATTTCTAAGTTTGGGAAATAAAATTGAACATTTCTAAGTTTGGGAAATAAAATTGAACATTTCTAAGTTTGGGAAATAAAATTGAACATTTCTAAGTTTGGGAAATAAAATTGAACATTTCTATGTTTGGAAAAACTTTGACCATTTCTAAGTTTGGGAAATAAAATTGAACATTTCTATGTTTGATTGGAGGGAAATAAACTGGACATTTCTAAGTTTTGGGGAAATAAATGTAACATTTCTATGGTTTGGAACATAAAATTGAACATTTCTTTCTAAGTTTGGCAAAACTTGACCATTTCTAATTTGTGGAATAAATGGAACATTTCTATGTTTTGGGCAAATAAATGTAACTTTTCTAAGTTTGGGAACAATACAATTGAACATTCTATGTTTGAAACCTTGACCAATTTCTACGTTTGGGAAATGAAAAATGGAACATTTCTATGGTTTGGAAAATAAAATTAACATTTCTACGTTTGTGACATAAAATTGCAACTTTCTATGTTTGAAAAACTTTGACGCATTTCCTAAGTTTGGGAACATACAATGGCTGAACATTTCTAGATTTGGAAATAAAAATTTAAACGATTTTCTCAGTGTGGAAAAACTTTTGACGCGTATCTACGTTTTGTGAAATAAAATGGGTAACATTTCTCTATGTAGTTGAGAAAATAATTGAACATTTTCTCAGTTTGGGAAGTAAAAGGGAACATTTCAGTTTGGGAAAATAAAATGATAACATTTCTTCTACTGGTTTGGAAATAAATTGAACTTTCCTCAGTTGGGGGAAATAAATGGACCATTGTCTAAGTTTGAAAATAAAATGGAACATTCATTTGCTATGTTTGGAAATAAAAAATTGAACATTGCTCATTGGGCTAAAATGGACATTCTAGGTAGGAAAATACAAATGGAACATTTCGTATGTTTGGGTTTGGACATAAAAATTGAACATTGTCCAGTGTGGGGAGATAAATGGGAATTTCTAAGTTTGGGGAAAAATAAATGTCACAGTTTCTATGTTTGGAAAAGAAAATTGTAACATTTCTCAGTTTGGGAATGAACAGGGAACAGTATTCAAGTTTGAAAATAATGGAACAGTGGTCGATGTTTGGAAAATAAAATTGAAAATTTCTCAGTTTGGAAAAACTTTGACCATTTTTGGAAAATAAACTTTGACCATTTGACCATTTCTCAGTTTGGGAAATAAAATGGAACATTTCTAAGTTTTGAAAATAAAATGGAACATTTCTATGTTTGGAAGGCGATAAAATTTGAACATTTCTCTAGGTTTTGTTCTGTTCATTGGACTTGGTTCTCTGTTCTTTTTTGGAAAATAAATGGAACATTCTATTGTGGAAATAAAATTGAACATTTCCATATGTGTTGGAAAAAACTTTGAACCATTCTAAGTTTGGGGAAATAAAATTGAACATTTTATCTATGTTTGGAAAATAAATTGACATTTCTCATTTGGAAAAATAAAATGTAACGGATTTCCATGTTGGAAGCATACAATTGAACATTCTCATTTTGGGAAATAAAAGGAACTTTCTCATTTTGGGGAAGTACAATTGAACATTTCGGCAGTTTGGGAAATAGAATTGAACTTTCTAGTGTGGCAATAAAATTGAACATTTCTAAGTTTCGAAAAACTTGACCATTTCTTTCGTAAATTTTGGGATAAAATGGAACTTCTCACGTATTGGAAAACTTTGCCATTCTACGTTTGGGAATAATGGAACATTTCTCTGTTTGGAAATAAAAGGGGAAGCATTTCTCATTGGAAATAAAACTGAACATTTCGTATGTTTGGGAAATCCAAGGAACGGATTTCTAATTTTGGCAAATTTAAAATTGAAGCTTTTTCAGTTTGGGGAAATAAAATGGAATATTTCTATGTTTGGAAAATAAAATTGAACATTTCTCAGTTTGGAAAAACTTTGACCATGTTTGGAAAATAAAATGGAACATTTCCATGTTTGGAAAATAAAATTGAACATTTCTAAGTTTGGAAAAACTTTGACCATTTCTAAGTTTGGGAAATAAAATTGAACATTTCTAAGTTTGGAAAAACTTTGACCATTTCTAAGTTTGGGAAATAAAATTGAACATTTCTAAGTTTGGAAAAACTTTGACCATTTCTAAGTTTGGGAAATAAAATTGAACATTTCTAAGTTTGGAAAAACTTTGACCATTTCTAAGTTTGGGAAATAAAATTGAACATTTCTAAGTTTGGAAATAAATGTAACTTTTAGTTTGGGAAATCAAATTGAACCTTCTAAGTGGAAAACTTTTGACCATTTGCTATAATTGGTAAATAACATTGAACCGTTTCTCTAACTGTTGGGTGAATAAAATGGAACATTTCTAAGTTTTTAAAAAACTTGACCAGTTCTAAGGTGTTGGGAATAAATTGAACATGTTCGATGTTTTGAAAATAAAAGAACATTTCTCAGTTTGAAAAGAAACGAACTTCTCTATGTTTGGGAACTAAATGGAAAACAGTTCTTTTCTATTTTGGGAAATAAAATGGAAACAGTTCTCAGTTTGGAACATCAATGGAGACATTTCTCTTTTTGGAAAATAAATGAAGCATTTCTATTTTTGGAAAAACTTTGAACCATTTGGAAAATCAATGCCCATTTCTAAGGTTGGAAAATACAATGGAACAGTGTTTCCTGTTAGAAAAGAAATTGAACAGTCTCTGTTTTGGAAATAAATGGACATTTTCCAGTTTGGTAGTTTAAAATTGGAAGCATTTCTCAGTTTGGTAATAAAATGACATTTTCTATGGATTTGGGAAAAACACTTGAACATTTCTAAGTTTGGGAAATAAAATTGAACATTTCTAAGTTTGGGAAATAAAATTGAACATTTCTAAGTTTGGGAAATAAAATTGAACATTTCTAAGTTTGGGAAATAAAATTGAACATTTCTAAGTTTGGGAAATAAAATTGAACATTTCTAAGTTTGGGAAATAAAATTGAACATTTCTAAGTTTGGGAAATAAAATTGAACATTTCTAAGTTTGGGAAATAAAATTGAACATTTCTAAGTTTGGGAAATAAAATTGAACATTTCTAAGTTTGGGAAATAAAATTGAACATTTCTAAGTTTGGGAAATAAAATTGAACATTTCTAAGTTTGGGAAATAAAATTGAACATTTCTATGTTTGGAAAAACTTTGACCATTTCTAAGTTTGGGAAATAAAATTGAACATTTCTAAGTTTGGAAAAACTTTGACCATTTCTAAGTTTGGGAAATAAAATTGAACATTTCTAAGTTTGGGAAATAAAATTGAACATTTCTAAGTTTGGGAAATAAAATTGAACATTTCTAAGTTTGGGAAATAAAATTGAACATTTCTAAGTTTGGGAAATAAAATGGAACATTTCTAAGTTTTGAAAATAAAATGGAACATTTCTATGTTTGGAAAATAAAATTGAACATTTCTCAGTTTGGGAAATAAAATGGAACATTTCTCAGTTTGGGGAAGTAAAATTTGAACATTTCTCAGTTTTGGAAATAAAATGGAAACATTCTAGTGTTGGAAAAACTTTGACCATTTCTAAGATTGGGAAATAAAATGAAGAAAAAAAAGAAAAAAAAAAAAACTTTCTATGTTTGGAAAATAAAATGGACCATTTCTAAGTTTGGGAAATAAAATGGAACATTTCTAAGTTTTGAAAATAAAATGGAACATTTCTATGTTTGGAAAAACTTTGACCATTTCTAAGTTTGGGAAATAAAATTGAACATTTCTAAGTTTGGAAAAACTTTGACCATTTCTAAGTTTGGGAAATAAAATTGAACATTTCTAAGTTTGGAAAAACTTTGACCATTTCTAAGTTTGGGAAATAAAATTGAACATTTCTAAGTTTGGAAAATAAAATTTAAACATGTCTCATTTGGAGATAACTTTGACCGTTTATTCTGTTTGGGAAATCAAGATGGGAACCTTATTCTATGTGTTGGCGAATAAATGAACATTCTTGGTTGGGAAATCAAATGGACATTTCTATGTTTGGGAGATAAATGGAACATTTCAAGTTTGGGAAATAAAATTGTGAACATTTCGTATGTTTGAAAATAAAATGTAACATTTCTCAGTTTGGGAAATAAATGGCACCTTTCTATGTGGAAATTCAAATTGAACATTTCTCATTTTGGGAATAAAATGGAACTGCTATTTTTGAAAATAAATGGAACCTTCAGAGGTTTGGGAAATAAAATTGAACATTTCTATGTTTGGAAAAACTTTGACCATTTCTAAGTTTGGGAAATAAAATGGAACATTTCTAAGTTTGGGAAATAAAATTGAACATTTCTAAGTTTGGGAAATAAAATTGAACATTTCTAAGTTTGGGAAATAAAATTGAACATTTCTAAGTTTGGGAAATAAAATTGAACATTTCTAAGTTTGGGAAATAAAATTGAACATTTCTAAGTTTGGGAAATAAAATTGAACATTTCTAAGTTTGGGAAATAAAATTGAACATTTCTAAGTTTGGGAAATAAAATTGAACATTTCTAAGTTTGGGAAATAAAATTGAACATTTCTAAGTTTGGGAAATAAAATTGAACATTTCTAAGTTTGGGAAATAAAATTGAACATTTCTAAGTTTGGGAAATAAAATTGAACATTTCTAAGTTTGGGAAATAAAATTGAACATTTCTAAGTTTGGGAAATAAAATTGAACATTTCTAAGTTTGGGAAATAAAATTGAACATTTCTAAGTTTGGGAAATAAAATTGAACATTTCTAAGTTTGGGAAATAAAATTGAACATTTCTAAGTTTGGGAAATAAAATTGAACATTTCTATGTTTGGAAAATAAAATTTAACATTTCTCAGTTTGGAAAATAAAACTGAACATTTCTATGTTTGGGAAATAAAATGGAACATTTCTCAGTTTGGGAAGTAAAATTGAACATTTCTCAGTTTGGGAAATAAAATTGAACATTTCTAAGTTTGGGAAATAAAATGGAACATTTCTATGTTTGGAAAATAAAATGGAACATTTCTATGTTTGGAAAATAAAATTTAACATTTCTCAGTTTGGAAAATAAAACTGAACATTTCTATGTTTGGGAAATAAAATGGAACATTTCTATGTTTGGAGAAAAAACTTTGACCATTTGTAAGTTTGGAAAATAAAATTTAACATTTCTCAGTTTGGAAAATAAAACTGAACATTTCTATGTTTGGAAAATAAAATGGAACATTTCTATGTTTGGAGAAAAAACTTTGACCATTTGTAAGTTTGGAAAAAAATGGAAAATTTCTAAGTTTGGAAAAACTTATCGCATTAAGAAACTCTAAACACCTTTCGCATTCTCGGGTCAGTTTTGACCCGGTGAAACATGAGCTTATAAAACAGTCATAGCTTAAAATTATATTGTATCTGATCAGTAACTTGTCATTATTGAGAAAATGTGTAAAGATTTCAAAGTTTTGAATGTTACCGTGTTTGACTGTTATTACTATATTTATCCCCTTTTTATAAATAAAATTTTTTTTTGAGAAATTCTTTAAAATGTCTAATTTTACAAGACAAAACCCCTTTGGGCTGTAGTTCATTAGATATAGTTTAATTGTTTTGTCAATTACATATTTTGTATGTTTAAAGTGTCTTTGTGCGTACATATTCAAATTTACCAACAAAATCCAGTCCTAAAAGTGTGTGTGAGACTGAATGTATTTTAGAGAAGTAATTTGAGACAAATCTTACTAATAGATGTAAAAAATCAGTATAATTTAATGGGTAAAGCAAACTGTCAAAACTGACCGAATGCGTTTAGTTTCAAAAGTTTTGTTTCAATGGTAATATCTCTTTAAAAACAAATCTGAAAAATATAAATGTGTATTTTGATAGTCTTAATCCATATGCATTTACCCCCCCATACTATAAACTGTGCTTTTTTTATTTATTTGTGTATGTACCGCTTCCCGGTCAAAACTGACCCGAATGTGACAGGAGTTTTAGTTCTCCAGCAAAACTCTTTCACATGACACATGTTGTTGTAATGTCTTTAAAGAATCCGTACTTTGTTTTGAATTCATCACAAGCCTTGTGTGTGCTTTCTATCCTGTAGGGTCCGTTTGTGCACATTGCCAGTTTGTGTGCTGCTCTTCTCTGCAAATTCATGTCATTCTTTGGTGGAATTTATGAGGTAATTATAACCTGCACATTTAAGCAGACTCCACTAATTATACAAAATGCAGTGGGAGAATCTCACAAGTTCTCTGTCAAGATCTTGGGTCATATTGGGCAAAGTATTTATACATTATTGTTTTATTGTCTTTCATCTATTCTGAAAATACAGTACCGTGTTTTTTACTGTTATACAGTAAGTACTATTTTACAGTAATGAGAAAAAGCTGTATGAGAATGAGAATTACAAGAAAACTATTAGTTGAAAACTATTTTGGTGTAAGAAACTTTAACATTATGAGGAAAACAATAGTGTGTGTTTCCATCTTAAACCAAATTTTAACAAATTTGGTGTTGTTGTTGAGTGAAATAAAAATTTTAAGTAAATTTGATCTATGGTCAAATTTTCTTATTGAAGTATCTAACGAACAGATCCATGGAAGTCAAATGTTCTTGTCATTTGTTATTTTCATTTTGGATTTATAAACATGTTTTTTTGCAGAAACATTTCATTTGTATAGAGTATTGTGCATCAGGAAACAAATGAAAATGGTCTCTCTTACATTTGGATAAATGCATCTGATAAATGCATAAATGTAAATTGTAAACCCGATCATTTTTCTTCCTGGGAAGAGTTTTACCTGAGCGAAAGTGTGTATGTGTGTGTTATCAAAATCAAATCATGTGTGGTTTTTTTGCATTTCTCTTGATGAAGTTTTCCTTTTGTGAGGATAAAACTAACAGTGATATCCATCTCTGAATAGATTTACCAAACACAGGTGTGTGTCTATGTTTGTGTGTGTTATCTGTTTGTAGAGAGTGTGATAGATGGTGTGTGTTTTCTATAATTTGTGAGTTTGTACAAGTAGATTTTTATTGTGCTTGATTGTGTTGGTGTATTGAACAGTCCTGGATTGTGCTGGTGTGTTTGTACTTCTGCTGTTTGGTTTTGTGTGTGCATGTTGAAATAGGCTAGGTTGTCTGCTGTTGTATATTAAATGTTCTGTTGTGTGTGTTGAACAGAATGAGTCCAGAAACATTGAGATGCTTGCGGCTGCCTGTGCTGTCGGGGTCGGATGCTGCTTTGCTGCTCCTATTGGAGGTGAGAACGGTGTGTGTTCATTTGGGATCACATTTCCAAAGAGAAACTGAACAACAAGAACCAAACAACCTTGTGTGGATATTCAGAATTGAATAATTTTCAATTTTCGAGTGTAACTTGTTTTCTAATTAGACACATTTCTCTAAACTAAGATCAAAGCTTTCTAAACAGTAAACGGCCTTTAAAACAATTCAGTTTTGCCATGCAACACTTCAAAATATTTCAGACGGTTTGTACGTTAGAAAACATCTATAATCTATAAGGTCTTGTAAATTTTTTGTAAATTACAGCTTTTTGGGAAATGTTCATCCGCCGTGATCATATACTGTAAATTTCTTTTTGCATTTTAATTCTAAAAAGAATTGAATTTGGGTTTAGCATCCTGTTGGATCTCAATTCAGATTCAGGAATTAAAATGGAATTTAAAAGGCGTTCTTAAAGGGGTCATATGATGCGATAAAAAAAATTAATTTCTCTTTGGAGTGTTACAAGCTCACGGTGCATAAAGAAGATCTGTAAAGTTACAAAGACTTAAGTCTCAAATCCAAAGAGATATTCTTTTATAAAAGTTAAGAGTCAGCCACGCCCCCTAAACCGGCTCGTTCTAACACGCCCCCACATTGCTAGTCAGATTTGGGAAGATTTGCATAACGCCGCCCAAAGTTTCACGCAAAGAAAAGAAGGCATAACTTTATTCGCGCTGTAGTATTGTTGCTGCCGCAATATCGGGAAGATGCTGTGTGTTTTGTTGTGAAAGCGAAAATACTTTGTTTGGTCTTCCAAAAAGAGGACACGACTAGAAATCAGTGGTTTAAGTTGTATTTACAACACTGTTCAGAACACTTCAACCCAAATATCAGATGTGTGCAGCACATTTTATGAAAGACTGTTTACTGATCCTGGGAGAGTAGACTACAATGCCGGCTGTTCTGACTCACAGACTGTAAGTACGTTTTTTTATATTTAAAGGATTTGCCACTGACGATTCAAACGTGAGTTTTGGGCAGTGTAGAGTAGGGCTTGTTGTTTGTCATTTCTCCGATCACAAATGCAGACAGGGTTTTATGTTTTGCGCGGGCCCGTGATGCAAAAAGAAAGAACCGTGGTAAAAAAAGACAGTATAAATAATTATAATCAGTAATTATGTCCCCACCTGATGCAACAAATGCCTCGTTTGTAATGGGTTTTAATGTTTTGTCTCGTCGCTCCGGCTGGACACGGCATCATCACAGTATGGTAAGGGGCGTAACATTTCCGTCACAGCTTGAGGTATTCGGCCAATCACAAAACACTGAATAGCTGGCCAATCAGCGTACACCTCACTTTCAGACCGATGAGCTTTGTAAAAAAAAACGCGTTTCAGAAAGGCGGGGCATAGAGGAGAAACAATATTGTACAATATGTGGAAAATAATGTGTTTTTTAAAAATAAAACCGCATAAACACATTTCATTAAACCAAATATATAAAATAATGTTCTTTTTAGCAACATCATATGACCCCTTTAATTCAGTCCTGAATGGAACACAACTCTGGTGCCCACATCGTAAAAACATTCAAATGAAGACTAAATCATTTACATAAAATTACATATGTATGGTTACTATGTAGTTAATGCCGTTTTAACTAGGTGATACAATGCTATTTTTACTGTTTGAATATTTACTGTAAATTTGAAAAAAACTTACATAATTTCTATAAAAAAACAGTACATTTTTAAGTTTGAAGAGATGTAGAACATTTCTATATTTGATTTTTTTTTTAAATGTCTGTATTTGAATACATTTAGAACAATTTCTTTATAAAAAACAGTAAATGTAGAAAATTTCTAAGTTTGAAAATACTTTCTATATTTCAAAAAACGAAAATGTCTGGATTTGAATACACTTAGAAAAATGTTATTTAAAAAAAAGTACATGTTTAAGTTTGAAAAAACTTAGAACATTTCTAAATTTGAAAATAAAAAACTTTGAAAATTTCTATAAATGAAAAAAATAAATAGTCTGGATTTAAATACACTTAGAAAGGTTCTATATAAAAAAAAGTCCATTTTTAAGTTTGAAAAAAAAGTTGAACATTTCTAAATTTGAAAAAAGACCATTTCTAAGTTTGAAAATACTTTCTATATTTGAAAAAGCCCAAAATGTATGTATTTGAATACACCTAGAATTTTCTTTCTAAAATAATTATATTAAGTTGAAAAAACATTTTCTAATTTGAAAATAGACTAAAAAGTCTGGATTTGAATACACTTAGAACATGTTTTATTTTAAAAAGTAGATGTTTAAGTTTGAAAACTTAGAAAATTTCTAAATTTGAAAATAAAAAACTTTGAAAATTTCTATAATTTTTTTTTAAAAGTCTGTATTGAATACACTTAGAAAAGTTTATATTAAAAACATTTATATATAAGAACATTTCTAAATTTGAAAAAATAAAATTTCTAAGTTTGAAAATAATTTCTATATTTGAAAAAAACGAAAACGTCTGTATTTGAATGCACTTAGAATTTTTTTAATTAAAAAATTACATATTTAATTTTGAAAAAAACATTTCTAAATTTGAAAATAAACTAAAATGAAAATTTACTAAAAAATTAACAAAAAATTCAAATGTCTGAATTTGAATACACTTAGAAAAGTTCTATTTAGAAAACAGTAAATTTTTAAGTTTGAGAAAAGTAGAACATTTCTAAATGTGTGAGAAAAAACGTAAATGTCTGTGTTTGAATGCACTCGAAAAAACTTTATTAAAAAAAGTGTATATTTGAAAAAAATTTAAACGTCTAATTTCTGAAAATT